>JAYESA010000020.1:10839903-11099903 GCA_036927795.1 Iris macrosiphon | reverse complement strand
CACTACCTGAATCATCCTTGCCTCTCTTGGACTTGAGCTCCAAGTTATCCTCTGCCCTTTGAGCATCTCCTACTATCTCCTCAAAAGTCGCCTCGCGGTCGCTCCTAGTCAAAGACTTGACCGCCATGACCAAGCCCTTGTGAAACTTCCTCGCCTTAGCTGCCTCACTCGAGCCATCCACGAATCTACCCAGACGGTAGAACTCCGCTCCGTACTCGTCCACCATCATGCTCCCTTGGACGAGTGCCTCGAACTGGCTCTTCAAAGCACTGAGCGCCACATCTGGGAAAAATTTCTCCTTAAAAAGCCTCTTGAAAGCCTCCCAAGTAAGCCTTGGTGCCGCAATCCTCGTATCAGTACGATACCACGTTAAAGCAAGGTCGAACATCTAACTGCCTGCTGCCTCTATCTGCATGCTACCTGGAATCTGTGCCAGCCTAAAGATCCCCTCAATCTGCTCTATCCAGTCATCCGCGTACAGGATCCCTTCTGTACCCCGGAACTCCTTGGGCCGCATACTCTAAAAGTCAATGATACTTCCCGGCCTCGGATGCTGAGTCTGATCTGCCTGTGGCTGAATCTGTGCCATCCGATCCACTGCCATCATGGCCATCTGGTGGGCATTCTCAATGTCCAGCCTCATCATATCCACCTGACGGTGCTGCGCGTCCATCATCTCCCTGAAGAATGCAAACAACTGTGCAGCGTCTACTGGTGCAGGAGGTGGTAGAGGCACCACCGAAAAGACTGGGATAGTCCTCGGATCGATAAGTGAAGGAGGATCCCCGAGAGGAGCAGATGCTCCCTCGACCGTAGGAGTGGTGAGTGGAGCGATAGCAGCTACCTGAATACGAGCTGGACGATAGGTAGCAGACCTCTCGATAGCAACTATTGGAATGGTACGATATGATCGTATCTTCGGAGGCATCCTGAACACAGATTAAAAGAAGTCAATACGGTACAAGATACGATATCATCAAAGAAGGACAGTAATATTTTAAAAGAAAGCAATTTCAGAATATTTAGATTAGAATTGTTCCTAGTCGTGATTGAGTACACTCTCATCCTAGATCCTATATCCTAGAGTAGGCTCGCAGCAGTACAACTAAGTCAGTGTACTACCACGATATCGCACTAATTGCGAATCGAGACCTGCATGGGGCTGCCACCAAAAATGTGACATGACCTGCACCCAGAAAATCGGGCATGAGTCGTGGGTACGTCCAGGCTACGCCGCAGCATCGGCGGTAGAACGTTGTTTAGGTCTACTATCTAGCTAACAATCTCACGCAATCAATATATATACCTGTCAAGATCTCAATTCCAAACGGAGGAGCAATATCATAAAGATAATCACAAGTACTCAACCATGAATCTAAGCACGATAAGATAACACAGAAGACTAACAACTACAAAGTCTAAACAACTGCTACTAAAATAACCACAACATCAATAATAATAATAATACAACATCCTGAATCATATACAATACAAGATCTCAATCTAAAACCGGGGATAAATCCGGTACCAAAAGCTAATAAAAACAATAACAAGGTCCTAGTGATCCCGGCTACCAACCCGGAAATCACTCCTAAACTAGGGGGTCCCTGTCTGCACCATCGACAGGCTGAGATCCATAAAACGTCGGACACCAATCCTCCAGATCCTCTGGGAAAAATATATCCTGTTAGGATTGGAGCAAGTACACCTCTAATAGCAGTTCCAGTTAAATGATAAAAACTATAAAGCAGTTGTAGCAAGTAGCAAGGAGAAGAAAATAAAGTATGAATAAGAAATATATACATATCACTGGTGCATGAAAGGTAAAGATGCATGAATATTAGAAGCAAGATAGTAGTAACTGCAGGATACAAGAAATCTAAACTAAGAGTAAGTACGTGCACAAGAACATGTAGTGAGTCCAGCAAGAGATACATGTAATGAGTCAAGTCCAGAAACTATAAGTGAGACCAGTAAGAAATGCAAGAGAGTCCAGACTAGAAAGAATGAACTCGTGTCTTTAAAATACCTATTTCGACATATAAACGGCTAGGGGTAAGTATGGCTCACCGTACACTGGGTGTGCGGCTGCTATCATTCCAGATTAGACCAGAGGGGGTAATTTCAGTAATTCCAGTTGGGAATGTTTACATGTCTACTCGAGTATTTCCCCGTCTCGACTAGTATAAGTGAATCCAAGACCCGACACGTAAATCAAGTATGAGTCCAGCCAGAAACATGAGTGATGTATGTAGTGATGCCAGTAGGTGATTCCAAAATAGAGGCCAGAAACATGAAATATATGTGTCGCAAGTAAATAAATCCAGAAATACTAGTCCGTATCATGCCATAAAAATCATAGAATACTATACTAGAATCTGAATCATAATAATCATCAGATAATAAAAAATATCAGAGAATATACTCACCCGACGTCCTGAACAACTAGAGATCCGAACTGGTGTCACAAGGACCTATTGCAAAAAGTAAAGTTAAATAGGGTTCTAATGAGTTAAACAGATATAAAATAACTAAAAATAAGCTTCTAGTGTCGTTCTAGGTCAAACGGATTAAACCGATAAAACCGGGATCAAAAAGTCAACTCTGGTCCAAAAAGTCAACCCTAGGTCAATTCTAGGTCAAAAGTTGACTTTGGCGGTCAACCGGATCAACTACGGTCAATTTTAGGTCAAACTAGGGTGCCCCTAAAATTTTAGGTCAAAACTAGGTCATTAAGCTAATAAACCCTCAAACCCGCCTCCTTGAGATATCGGGATACCCTCGGTATCCGATATCTCAACCTACGCTATACGTCCCGTCTATACCCTCTAAAATATATACTAGCACGCATATATATATATATATATATATATATATATATATATATATATATATATATATATATATAAAAGGATCTCTAACCTCAATCCTAGTCTAAAACTCAATACCTTGCCCCGACGCTCAATACCTTGAGTATCTCAAGGTATTGAGATACTCAAGCATTACCCCTTACTAACACTAGCTAACTAACTATCTATCTATCTATATATATACACTACCATATACTAATATATATATATATATAACATATATCTAACTATATAGATATATATATAACCTAGTGTATAGGTAAACACCTCAATACCTAACCTCCGATACCCAACTTATCTCAATACCTTGGTATCTCAAGGTATTGAGATACCTTACCTTCAAATTCTAGCTAACTTAGCTAGCTAGCTATATATATACTTATATATATACTACTATATGTATAACATCAATATATATATATATATATATATATATATATATATATATATATATATATATATATATATATATATATAACCTAGTATTAGGCTATACCTCAATACCTTACCTTACCACCCTCAATACCTTGGTATCTCAAGGTATTGAGATACCTACCTTACTCTCCCACTAACCTACTAACTAGCTATCTATCTATCCATATATATATACCTAGCTATATAACTAAGCAAATATATATATATATATATATATATATATATATATATATATATATATATATATATATGTATATATTTATATCTATACTCATGCATATATATATCTATCTTCATATACGTATATATATATATATATATATATATATATATATATATATATATATATATATATATATATATATATATATATATATATATATATATATAAGCAGGGGGGAGGAAAGCTAGCTGGAGCGCGTGCTGCTGCC
Organism: Iris macrosiphon; assembly: GCA_036927795.1. Taxonomy (NCBI): domain Eukaryota; kingdom Viridiplantae; phylum Streptophyta; class Magnoliopsida; order Asparagales; family Iridaceae; genus Iris; species Iris macrosiphon. The sequence continues at coordinate 11,096,167 of JAYESA010000020.1, read as the reverse complement.
GCTCAAACGCGTTGCTGCTACTGCACGTCGCTACTGCTGCAGCGGATGCTCGCTGCTGTCGGGGCGCTGCTGCACGCCTGCAGCTGCTGTTGCCGCTGCTGTCGCTGCTGCACGCAACTGCTACTGCTGCTGCTGCCGCGGCACTGCTGCCACGGCGCTACTGCCTTGCTGCAGCTGTTCGCTCTACGCTGCTGCTTGCTGCCTCAACGCTGCTGCAGCTGCTCCGCTTGCTCACTCTCTCTACCTCTCTAACACTCATTACACACACACACAGACACATCTATACACACACAGAGAAACATATACACGCACACACACTTACATATACACACACACACACACACACACACACACACATATATATATATATATATATATATATATATATATATATATATATATATATATATATATATAAATATATATATATATATATATATATATATATATATATATATATATATATATATATACATATATACATACACACACACTCATACATATATACAAACACATATATATATATACACACACACACACACACACACACACACACACACACATATATATATATATATATATATATATATATATATATATATATATATATATATATATATATACATACACACACACACACTCATACATATATACAAACACATATATATATATACACACGCACACGTATATATATACAAAAACACACACATATATATATATATATACACACACACATACATATATAAACACAAACAACTACACACACCTACACAAACACAAACACCAACACCAACACCAACACACACACTCAACCACACTCATCCCTACACACAAAAACATACACACACACACACACACACACACACACACACACATATATATATATATATATATATATACTCAAAAACTCTCACACATACTCCCCGAAGCTAAACCAACGCGCGTACAAGCCCGAAACCTAGAAACCAAGTCGAAATGGCCATTCGGTCATTTCGACGAACACGTGGAATACGGTTCACAAAACCTCGTGAAACGCACACCAAATCTACTCGGAATCGGCCTAAAATTTACCTACGAGTTTTAATCGATGTCTAGATCCTAGAAAAAATACTAAGTCATCGATTCTAGGTCCGTGGCAAAAATGCGCACGCACATAGAACCTACGACGACGAAAACCCCCAAAATGCCTGAAATGCCCATTTCTCTGCGACATGACTTCACGTGTTCGAACGGAGACACATACTTACCCTCAAGACACCCAATCACGTCTACCTAGGTCCATCTAACCTAGGGCATCACCCAAAATTGGGCCAATCTCGGAATTCACCCAAAATTAACACAAAACCTAATGTCAAATTCTCCAAACACATCCAAACAAGCTCCAACTTTCTTCCACGGGTAGCTCTAAGGTCTAGGAAGATTCTAAACTACTAATTATACTATATTAGAGTAATCACAAGAAGAAAATTAGGGTTTACCTCTTAGGAGTTGGAATCCCAAGCCAAAGTCTCCAAAAAGCCCCAAATTCACCACACCAAGCCTCCAAGCTTCGAACCCAAGCTCCAACACCAAATCTAAGCTCTACACATCTAGGTTAGGGAAAATTAAAGGGTTAGGGTTGCATTGATGGAAGAAAATAGAAGAATGAAGAGAAGAAAAATGGAAAAACTTATTTGGAATAAGAAATTTGGAAGAAGGAAGAAGAAGAAAGGAGTGGAGAAGAAGAAGGAAGAAGAAGAAGAAGAAGAAGAAGAAAATGAATGAAAGGAAGGGGGGTCTGCTGGTTGTATTTGGCCAGGGGGTAGGAAATGGGTTTAGGGTTAGGGTTGGGTTAGGGTTAAGTGAAATAACTAAAATGTCCTCCAATTTAAGTCATCCTAATTGGGGTTTGGGTTTGGGGTTCCAAAAGCACTCTAATAAATTCCTAATCACTCCAACTAACTAATAAAAATATAAATAACTATTCTAATCCAATAAATAAGTCTAACAAGGGTGTTAGTTGGGTCTGGCAATGGTCCACTAGGGTCTGACATGGGTCAAGGCTAGCCAAAATACTAAAATAACTAATAAAAAAATAATACAACCAACAATTAAATATTAATACAAATATTTATGATAAATACATAATTAACCAAATTAAAATAAAAAAATACCCTGCTCTGGAAATGGGGTAGTGACATTATGTGACCCAGGAATGGTACTCTATCCAAGCGGAACTCATATTTGTTAAGCTTGGCATACAGCCTCTCATGCCTCAGCGTCTCCAACACGATCCTGAGATGCTCCTCGTGCTCCTTCTAGATCTTGAAATATACCAAGATATCGTCAATAAATACCACCACGAACTTATCCAAGTATTGGTGGAAAATCTTGTTCATCAGGCTCATAAATACTATTGGCGCGTTAGTTAAACCAAACGGCATGACTATAAACTCATAGTGCCCGTACTTCGTCCGAAACACTGTCTTCGGAATGTCCTCCTTTCTCACCTTGATTTGATGATAACCGGATATGAGATCGATCTTCGTGAATACACATGCGCCACTCAGCTGATCAAATAAATTATCGATGCGCGGCAAAGGGTACTTGCTCTTTATCGTTACAGAATATTGTACCCTGTAATCGATACACAAACGTATCGTCCCGTCCTTCTTCGACACAAATAAAATGGGTGCTCCCCATGGAGAAATACTAGCCTGAATGAAACCCTTGTCTAAGAGATTATCTACTTGGATCTTCAACTCAACCAACTCTTTCGGTGCTAGTCTGTAGACGGGGGAAGTAACTGGCTCGACTCCGGGAGTCAACTATATAGTGAACTATCTCTGTCTGGTGGCCGGCCTGAAAGATCCTCTGGAAATACATCCTCAAACTCTGATATAAAGTAAGGGTACACCAGTTCACCTTTTCTAATGTGTGTCGCTAAGGTAAGTTGGACACCATGCTCTCGGGCTCACCGAAGAAACTCAAACTCAGGGTGATCTGGTGGTCTAAATATAATGCAACCACGTCGGCAACCTAGCGTCGCGTGGTATTAGCTCAACCAATCCATGCCTAGGATAATGTCATAGTCTAGACTTAACCTCATAATAAATATCTAATGTATAATTACTCTTCCCTCAAAATCTATCCCTAAAATTATATTTCTTAATTTTTTTCTTTTCGTTATTTATTACTCTGAGTCACATAGTACAATTATAATAATGGTATCACCCAATCACATGCTAGAATTTCTGGTATCAGATAATCATCTTCCAGGTGAGAGCCTAAAATTTTATCCTCTCCAGTTCAAAATATCATTCCTGGTATCGCTATCCTGGGCTACAACTACTTCTAGCATCTAGCTATGCATTTCCATCAATCATTCTAGAGGGTTAGGATCAACAATCTTTCTAGCTTCCAGTATTTCCCAAATCACCACTATCTCAAGTAAGGGTAGGGTTTTATCAGTTCTAGGAACATACTACTAGGTCCAATTCTCTTGCTAACATTCTATACCAGTTCTAGAATCTAAAAAGAACCTATCAACCTACCCTACTAAGGGTAACAATCTTCTAAAAATATTATATTAATCATGCCTTCTATCGTCTGGACTACGATCTTCTTCTGGAGGAAACCATCAGGCACAAGCACTCGTCTTTTCGAAATAAAAGGAGATGAGAAACAATGATAATGATATTGATAAAAAAGGAACAGATATAATTTGGAAGTCCAAGGGCGATAATCAAATACAAAGGGAGTTTTTTAAAATTAATTATGGATTGAGATCCTATTCAACAATAAATCCTAAATAATAGGCTCATTTGGTACAATAACGTAACCGAAACGATATGCTCTTAGACCTGTATAGGCCACCACAAAAATCATGTCACGCTCCAGTCCAAAATATAAGGGACTAGGCCACGTGACAATGGCCAACTACGTACCAAGGGGACTCCAGTCCGACTCAGAATACATATAAGCTGTAAATGAGGGTTACTATCTAGTTAACACGGTCTATATGTTTGTCTCAAACCACATGGATATGTAATAAAGAAAGGATAGCATGTATCATGGTGTGCACCCTATACTACACTCGTCCGAATAGACTTGAAAAAAATAATATGAGTCTACAAATACTGGGCTATACTAGCAAAAAATAAGCAAAGATCAAAATAGATAAAAAATGAGTAAGTAAAAACAAATAACGAGTAACAATACCTGCATGCTGGTATAATACCCATCAACAGCTCCAGCCTCCCGTCAGCAATCGACCCTATAATCTGGCAGGGAACCAGGTCCTCAGAGGGACGTAACAAGGTACAAAAATAGTATACCATAGTATAACAGAAAGAAACAAGTACAACGCCGGAGTAATCTAGCATAACCACCTAAGTGAGACACAACTTTGAAGATAATGTTCGACGCGTGGGTTGTCCAAATATAAAATCGTAGCTCCGAGGCACAGAGGCACACGGGACGTACCGTAGCTCCGAGCACAGAGTCACACAGGTGATACTACTACTCTGGATACAGGATCTCTACAGAAATAGGAATATATATATATATATATATATATATATATATATATATATATATATATAGCATGTGCAAAATAGCCCAAACGTCTAGTAACTGTCTTCTTCTCCCAAAGCGGTCAACGAGTGTTCGCTGAACCTGAACCTCTATCTAACAGTCTCGTCTTACTGAAGTAACTATCAACAATAACGATCCTAAAGTCATCACAGATTCTGGTTATGTTGACACTAGCAGGATACAGGAAGTTTGGCACGATGACAGTGTCTGAATGTGTCCTAGGGTTCCTATATAACCAAGTAGGTACATCAAGGTATCGCGAACATCTATCAATCGTTACTAGACGTTACTGATGAACGTCTGTACCCAAATTTGACCCGGACGCTAAGTAACAATTCTGATCCAAAGCGCACATAATGCATAGATAGAATAAACAGTAAATTATAGAATAAACAAAAAATCTGGAACTGAGATACAGGATGGCAAGGTATACTTGCCTGGAATCCAGGCGAAGATTCGAACCCGAACTCACCAAGGAAGTAGCAGCTCAAGATGGAAACTAGAGCAGATATCTTTGGATACTGTCACAAATATCACCAATAGTTTCAAAATGAGTGAGATACTCAGAAAAGCTTATACATACGTCCAATTTGGACATAGGGGCAAAAATGTAGTTTCTGGTCAATACGGAGTCCACAAGTGGGCCCATCTTGCACCAAAAATATGTTAGAGACAAAGTTCTCAAAATTCGTCAAACTTAGTGTCTACGAGTCCAGAACGATGATACGAACCTAACGGATTGTCCATAACTAGATTTCGATGAGCCGATCACGAAACCGTTCGTCATGTGGAACCGTGGGGCCCACGAATTGACATTTCGTCAACGTTCTCAGAATCAAACCAAACTTGGGTCATAGGACCAGTATAACGCTGCGAATCCGATGGCACAAGTTTTGTTGTGATATGACAGACACAAAAAAATTAGGATGAGTGTCAAAGTACGTCGATACGGTACTTTTTGATGAATACGCGTTGATTTCGGTGTGCACGCACATTCAAATCAAGTTCCGCGAAAGCCCACACGTCCACGTTGATGATACGTGCATTTTTATACAATCGGTATGCGACGAGATTGCCCGGATTGACGGGACCAACTCTATATCAAAAAGTATCATTGTTTTACAAAATATTTTTTCTCAAGAATTGGAAATCTAATTACTAACAATAGAATGCAAGCTAAAATATTCTAATTGAACACACTATAAAAGGGTTAAATATGGTTCATACCCGAAGAATTGGTTTAAGGATCGGTTGTGCGAGGAGGGAGATATCACTTCGTGAATCGGGGAGGTTGAACTCGGATTTTTGAATACGGGTTCGAGTCGCGGTTCTTTCCGACTGCGGGGAGGGGCCAGCATCACGGCGGCTTGTGGTGGCAGATCGGTGGCAGAAGTGGCGGAGGAGGTGATGGTGGTGGTGACTGGAGATGGCAGCGACAGGTGGAGGTGATCCATGGTGGTCGTGTTCTGTGGTAGCGGGTCGCGGTGATCCATGGTGGAGATGTTGGTCGGAGGGGTGAAGGTGGTGGTCGTAGTGGCTCTTGGGGCACTCCGGCGAAGGTGGCAGCAGCGGTGGAGGGTGCAGCTGGTGAAGGTGAAGGTGTATGAGGTGGTGGTGATGCTGGTGGTGGCCGTTCGTGGTGGTGGCGAAGGTGTAGGAGGTGGTGGTGATGCTGGCGGTGGTCAGAGCTGGTCGTGGAGGTTTTGATGATGAGGTACGGCAGAGGTGGTAAAGTTGTAGGCGGTGAGGGTGGTGAAGCTGCTGGCGGTAAGGGTGGTAAAGCTGCTGGCGGTGAGGAAATGGCAGTGGATGGAGGTGGCAGCAGGTAAAAGGCAACAGGTGGCCGGAGATGGCAGCGGCAGAGGAGGCAGTGAGGTCGGGGCTGTAGTAAAGTACAGCAGATGGCCGGAGTTAGTGCAGTGAGGGTGGTATCCGGAGCTCGGCTACGTGGAGGTAAAATGAAGAAGAAGAAGAAGAAGAAGAAGAAGAAGAAGAAGTGAAGAAGAAGAAGGAAAGGGAAGGAGGATTCGGCTGTGGAAAAATATAGGGAGAAGAGAGAGGGGGGTTCCTAGGTTTCTCTAGGGATTATGGTCGGCCACTTTGGGAATGGTGTGAGAGTGTGTTAATATAGGGGGATGTGTGGTGGTGATGATGATGCAATTTGAATCAAGGGTCTTGATTCAACATGAAAAATTATACCAAGCAAAATGGGAGAGAGAAAGAGAGACATGACCGGTCATGTGAGGTTGGGGGGGTGTTCTTCATTGGCTTTAACCAATAGGGTGGTGACACCTAGCACCCTATTTGCTATTAAGCCCCTTAACTTTTGGTTATTTGCACATGAAGGAAAATTGGTGAGAATTTGGTGTGGAAAGTGGTGTTTGGTGTTTTGTAGGGTGAAGTGGTGTTGTGTGTTTTGTATGGGCTTCATAAAAGGGGTATTGGTTTAAATTATGGTTAGATTGGGATTAGTTTAAGTTGGTGTCCCCAATTTAATTAAATAAAATGTCATGTGCTCTTAAATTAAATGGGGCACGTGGGGTCTCAATTAGGAGTGACACAAAGGTCATGAATGGTGCAGGCTTGGTGTCAGTCTTGGGCCCTTTAATTTATTCGGTAAAACGGGTTGAGTTTGTGTCCCCAAATCGATGGCAATGACATAGGTACGTGACATAGGATTAAAGAATTGATTTCATGACTGGAAAGTTGTGCAATTAAATTAGAGCACAAGGGAGTGTGTTTGTGAGTGACAGAAATATCCAACGCCTAGGTTGCCTTGTCAGGTCAAGAGTGTAATAATTTATTAAAAATTAAAGGCTATTATTGGGCTCCAAATACCTAAGCAATGGTAAGGTTCACCAAGGGTTTAAATTAAAGAACCAGTCAGTGCAACATAATTTCTAAACCTCAAACACCATGATGCTAAACCAAAATTTTTAACCATATCTAGTCTACCTAAAATAAGAATTTGAGGGGGTTTACACACTTGAACTTCAATGCAATCTTATAAAAAATATAGTAACTAAGTTAACCATCATTTGCATCGTGTCAAAGGAAGATCGATACCAAGATGACGTGATGGAATTGGAACTATCACAGAGTTTTAGAATTTAAAGGCTATGATCCTTTGAAGAAAATAAACTGTAATTGAATTGCACATTTGTAAATTTTATATATCTACAAATGACAAGTGTGACGGAGTGTAGTAACTCTATAGAATACAGGTTATACAGCAGTTGGAAGCTATACTTGAGACCCTAGAATAGCTCTAGGTACAATTTGGGTTGACCACCAAAAACTTAGAAATCAGTTTGGTTGGAAAATCATCAAAAATTTAATGGCCCATAACTAGAGTATTCAATTATCTGATGGACTTACTTTTTAGGTCTATAATAGTAGTGACTAGGATTTTAGGTCAAGTGTCTATGTGAGCCCTTCTCTGAAACAAAAATTCTGAGGCTTTAAGGTCTAGAATAGTATAACTAGGCTTTTAGGTTCTACCATATTCGATACTTACTCTGAAGTCAAGTGTTCCTTCGTGGTCCATTATGTGAAAAGAAAATTGAGTTATGCAAGCCTTCTGAGGCTTTTAGAGTTATACCAGAAAAGTCTAAGAATGAAAGGATCTAAATATCTAAAATGACTTGTGGTGAGAACTAGATTTCAAGTCTTTTTAGGGTTTTTTTTAGAGGAGTAAACAAAGGCCTCTCAGTCTTTTCAGATAATTTATAATACTTAGCATTTTCTATGATTTTTTAAAATCTTGTATAACTCTCAGTAAATTTCCTTTTTAGATAATGGATTACAAGGGAACACGTGTTTATTATTATGAGCCGTCCATTTAATGGAGTTGGAAATCGGAGTTGTTCACATGTCTTCTAAGTTTGAAATCATGTCTTCATGCTATTACTTTTGCAAGCCTTTGAACGATATATACTTGAACGATGTCTATTCATCTTTGTAGAAGTATCTAGAAATTGACCTGAATTATTACCTGCATTATTGTTAGTGGATATACAACCGTCATCTTGATGACATGTGCGATGTGCGGGATAAATTCATAGAGATTGTACAACAGTTCCTACAGTTCACAAAGGCGTTCCCTCAGTACATGGACGGTACCAAAATTAAGTGTCCGTGTGTGAGATATCGTAACTTGAAATATCACTCAGAAGTAGATGTAACATATCATTTGTACTCGAAGGGTTTCACGCTGAATTACTATCAGTGCACCTCATACGGAGAACTTGTGTCTTTAGCATCGGTGTCAGAGCTTTATGTGGAGCCGTATATGAATGTCCACAACCACGTTGATTACGATGACGGGTGCGTGAACATGGTTTTCGATGCTGCCGGGCCTAGTTTTGTTTCGGACAATCATGATGCAGCTGAGGAGGAACCAAATGCTGATGCTACAAAGTTTATGGACTTAGTGGAGAATGCAAGGACTCCATTATATCCTGGTTATGAGGATCGTTCACCATTGAGGTGGTTAAAAGACTGTTAAGTATCAAGTTCAATTTTAACATGTCACACGAATGCTACAACCGACTAATGGAGTTGATTATAGAGATCTTGTCGAAGGGTGCTAAGTTTCCTAAAGACTTCTACCGATCTAAGAGAATGGTGAGATCGCTCTGGATGGGATACGAGAAAATTGATGCATGTCATAACGGGTGTATGTTGTACTACAAAGACGATAAGGATGAAGACGTGTGCAGATTCTGTGGTGCTGATCGCTACAAGGCCACTGGTAGAGGAATGTCTGTCGGAACAAGAAAACCTACCGATTCGATGCACTACTTGCCTTTGACGTCGCGATTGTAGAGGTTATTTTTGGTGAAGGAGACTGCAGAAAATATGAGTTAGCACAGGCAAAAACATATCGAAGGAGTGTTGGATCATCCATCCGATGGAGAAGCATGGAAGTACTTCGATTAAGAGTATCCAGATTTTTCCTCGGATCCGTGAAATATCAGATTGGGGCTCTCCTCCGACGGTTTTACCCCATTCGAACTTTCGGGCTTCCAGTATTCTTCTTGGCCTGTGATCGTCTGTAAAACCCCTAATTTTTTAAATATAATAATTATTTAATTAGACATTTAAGTTTAGTTATAGTATTTCTTAGTTAATTGGACAAGTAGAAATTTATTGAATTTTAATTACTAGAAATTCACTCATTAGAATTTATGGAGCAAAATTAATTAATATTTTATTTTATTTTATTTTATTTTATTTTAGGAATTTTATGGAAGGATGATAGATTAATTTATGTACTGATATAATTTTTTTAGAATTATATATATATATATATATATATATATATATATATATATATATATATATATATATATATATATATATATATATATATATATATATATATATATATATATATATATATATATATATATATAAGTAATTGTATAAAGAAAAGAAATAAAAAGAATTGAAAAAGAAAAGAAAATAGAAGAAAAAGAAAACCCCAAGTCTAATAATTCCTAGACCCTCCCCCCTATCTATTCCTAAAGCCCACACCCTAAACCACAGCCTCCTAACAGACCCGCCTAATTCCCACCCGCGCGTGTCTGCAACACCGAACCCTATTCCCTCATCCTTTCTCCCTATATATAAAATTACAATAGAACAAACCCTAACCCTAAACCCTTACTCTATCCACCGCCGCCGACCACCTTACCAGTGCAGCCGTCGCTGGAGCCCAGTACCGTCGCGACCAGCATCCGCGACCGCGCGACCACGCCTTGCAGAAACTACAGCGACTAACCTCCCTTCACGCACTGATTTATGCTCTATCTCACGACCAAATTTTGATTTGTCTTCATCGGTATGTTCACGACCTATCCCTCTTCTAACTCTGTCTATTAGTTTCTATTGAACAGTGTTAAACCCTAGGTAAAAATCGAGACCAAGTTCGAGAAAAACCATAACTTTTAACTTTAGAAAATTATTTCGATGACCCATGTTTAAGGACTCATATCTCCCACCACAGAGATCTAAAATTATTTCGAAATTAAAAATTATTTCGATGACCCATGTGAAGACCATGTAACCGAGATTATTTTTGGTTAATTAGATTAATTTATTTGGTGTTATATGTAGAATTAAACTGGGTTAAAAATTATGAAAAACTGTGTTCGAAACCTTCAAAATTTGCGATACGGAGTGCGCCCCGCCAAACGGGACTGCCCCATCACGTATCAATTGTACCGAAAGGCGCGCAAGGTATGTCCAGATGTGTGGACTTTCACGAAAACTGATTTGGACGCGTGTGCGCGTCGAAATCAACCTATATCCGTAAAATAACCCCGTATCATGACTTTTACAAAACACCACACCATTTATATTACTGGCGGCCTCTGGCGTTCAAAAGACGAAATGCTTTGTAGACCCCTGAATTTCCAAGAGAATCATGTCAATCCCATTTATGGCCAGATAGCCCACTTGTAAGAAAGTTGTTCTCAACGTGCATTCACATAGATGGTTAGGCGACCTATTGGATATTTATTTTTAGTACTTTATTGACATTCTTCTATGTATCTTGTTATGTCCCTCTGAGGACCTGGTACCTTTCCAGATATAGACGGACAGGAGTATCCACAAGAGTATGGACCCGGACCTGACGCTTCATTCCAGACTGAGGAGGTCTTGTCTTCAGAGTATCTTTGATCCATCGCAGTTGATGGATATTCTAGTTGCTATTTCTTTCATAGATATTTATCTTATATTAGAGTTGATCTCTTCTTTCTTTTAGTAGTTTTTAGTATAGTCGATTTGCTATGGATTTGCTTACATTCGACTATCATACTTTGATACTTTATCTTCGAGATTCAGTTATTTATTTCCTACTTATTTATTTGTACTGTGGATAAGATATAGATTGCGTGTGACTTGTTGACTGTATATTACCACTGGTGGATTTGATATTTATGTACAACGTACGCGTGTGTATGGTTTCCATATATTGGAGTTCGTATACATACGGCTGGCGTGTTATGTATTTCTAGTCCTACATATTTTGGGACTGGGCGTGACATCGTCACTTTGTATAACCTACCGCCTTGGATGTGCATGAAGACTCTGGTTATGTTCCTAATCGTTATTATCCAGGTTTCGAACAATCCCAAGAGGAACATCGATGTGTATTTACAACCGTTGATAGATGAGTTGAATCAGTTGTGGAAAGTAGGTGCCAACATGCACGATGTTTCTAGAAAGCAAAATTTTCAGATGAGGGCCGTACTTATGTGGGCCATCAACGACTTTTTGGCCTATGGAATGTTAACGAGATAGAGCATTCATGGCCATCTCTCATGTTCGTATTGCATAGACCGTACTAAGATTTTTTGTTTGAAATACGAAGGTAAACCGTGCTTTTTCAATTGTCATCGACAATTCCTGCCGAAGGATCATCCGTACCGGAGGAACATGAATGCTTTTCGTCCCGGTATTGTGGAGAAGGACAATCCACCACCAAGGTGGCCCGGATACACAATATGGGAAGAGGTAAAAGATTTACCAAGTGTTATCGAAGAGCCTGTTAAGGGGTACAAGTGTGACGGATTTGGTCGCACTCATAACTGGATGATGAGGAGCTATTCTGGGATCTTCCATATTGGAGCACCAATCTGATTAGACATAACCTTGATGTCATGCATATCGAGAAGAATATATTTGACAGCATAATTAATACTGTAATGGATGTAAAGAGGAAGACAAAAGATAATCTGAATGCTAGGTTGGACTTGGAAGAAATATGTAGACATCATGAGTTGCATTTGATAGAGGATGGGAATGGAAAGTTAAAGCATTCTAAGGCAATTTTCTCACTAGAGAAGGAGGATAAATGAAGACTTTGTAGGTGGATTCAGGGCCTAAAATTTCCAGACGGGTACATATCGAACTTGAGAAGATGCGTCGACCTCAAGGAGAACAAACTAACGGGTATGAAGAGCCACAATTATCACGTATTCATGGAGAGGTTAATTCCGATTGTATTTTAGGAATTCTTACCGCATGTCGTTTGTGATCCATTGGCAAAGCCCAACATATTTTTCAGAGATCTTTGTTCTACTAAGTTGCTCGTTGATCGTCTAGAAAAGCAAGAAAAGGACATTGCGGTAACACTGTGCAACCTCGTGAAGGTGTTTTCTCCTGGATTCTTCGACTCCATGGAGCATTTGCCAATTCATATTTTCTATGAGGTACATGTTGGTGGGCCTGTTGGTTATCAGTGGATGTACCCGTTCGAGCGGCATCTGAACCATCTAAAGAGAAAGGTAAAAAATATGGCACGGATTGAGGGTTCTATTTATGAAGCTTATGTACTCGAGGAGATTACAAATATTTGCTCGGCGTATTTCAAATCTCATATTGCTACTAATCGAACAAGAGATCCGAGAAACGACAACGGATATCAGGAATCTAATAACGCAATACTGAAAGTATTTAATGCGTCCGAAAAGCATTGGGAGAAAATAAAGAAGAGATATTTGAATAACGATAAGCTAAGGGCTGCTCAGTTATATATATTACTCAATTACGACAAGGATAATATGGAGAATCTAGAGGGATAAGTAATTAATACATCCACGTTTATGTCATCTCAATATAATGGTATAAGCTCAAAAATTTTATGCTACTAATCGGCGGTTGCTTCGTTATTTTTTAGCACATATAATGATGAGCTGAGGTATGTTAGACCCTACATAACAGACAAAGAAGCAGAACAAGAAATGAGACATCATTTTTCTTTTTGGTTGAGCGCATATGTAAGGAGCTCGGTAATTACTTTTTGTATATGCACTTTACACAATAATTAACGGAATGTTGAACTTAATTTCTTATCTTATGATATTTAGGTCGATCGTCCAGACACAATACTTGAGAATGAATCTATTAGAACTCTAGATAAGGGGCCAATTTATGCGATCAAAATCTGGCCAAGCTATTATGTAAATGGGTTTAACTTCAAGTCAATAACTGCCCCAATCAGAGACAACTTCCTAGATCTCGAGGACATCAAAAATAGTTATTTATGTATCAAATCTTCGAACTATAAAGATGTCGACATAGGCAATGATTTCTATGGTGTCTTATGGGAGATTGTAGAGCTAATATATAATTATGGAACAGAGCCTACTAAGATCGTGTTATTCAAGTGTGAATGGTTCGATCCGATCCAAGATCAAGGTTGAAAAATAAACAAGCATGGTCTTATGGACATAAACTACCAGCGTCGATATCAAGGCTATGAACCATTTATACTATCAAGTCAGTCTCAGCTCATGTACTTTATAACTTATCCTAAACGGGGAACAACGAGGTCGAAGTACGGGATCCTACGGCGCCTATATTGCGACACAGGACTCTAGGACCCCCTCTACCCCTGTGCATACCCCACAGCCTTTCCAGGAGTCGGTGTGAGTCCAGCATGAGAGAGTCGACTATTAGATTACGTCTCTATATGATGAGATAATGAGACTGATTTTGCAGCAGCCCCAGTCCCAGCCGCAAATGGATGATGCGAGGATCTTAGCACATTTTGATACGCTCGAGCAAAACCTTTTGGAGCTCAGGACTATGACCGAGGCAATACAGCAAGATATTACGGATTTGGTATCATCGATACAGCATTCCGTCACTCGAATTATAGGTGTCATGGATTCATACAATGATCGCCTATCAGCATTGGAGCAGATACGTCCTCCTGGTTCGCCGGCATCGACATCGACTCCACCGACAATACTGCCTCCTAGTTCGACATCGGTCGCGCTTTCACAGGACCAGTTGGACTATATCGTATCCCAGTTGTGCGGCGGTGTTCCTCCTCCTCCTCCTGATTAGCATTAGTCCTAGGTTGGACAGATAGTTATGAGTTTGTGTGAATTTGGTCAATTTTTGGGAACTTTTGTGACATTGGCACATTTTTTGGTTTATTGTATATATTCTTTTTGTGAGATGAGAATATTTATTTCATACTTTTATGTATGTATGAATTTGTATAACATTGGCCAACAGTAACAGTAGATTTAAATTTATCGGTATTAAATAATTTCCTTATTTGTGACAATCTATTTTTATAAACTATGAATATATTTGTATAAACTACAGGTTGAATATTGTTATATAAATTATTATGTAACAATATGTATTTTTTTAAATTTTTTACAGCAATTTAGCGACGCTTACCGACGTTTAGCGACGTATAAATACGTCGCAGAGAGGTATCAGAATGTCGCTATCACTGTACCAAGACGTCGCAAATATGTCGCTAAAAGTCGCTAATTTGTTGACTTCGCAATCCCTGCCATGTCATCAAGACGTAACTAAAATATGTTGCTAAACGTTGCTACATTCAAAAAATATTAGCGACGTACATGTGTTGCTAAACGTTGCTAACGGAAGAATGTCAGCGACATTTGGTCACACAGTAAATGTCATTAAGTATAGAAATATCAGCGATATTTTGAGACTAAATTTGTGTCGGTCATATACCGACATTATGTCGCAGAACGTCGCTAATTGGTGAAAATCTTGCTACATTCATAAGTCATTAAGATACGTCGCTAGTTGCGACGTATAGCGACGTATTTTCAGTTAGCGACTAGCTAGACCGCGATAATTATAAAACGTTGCTAATAACATCGCTATTTTATTTCAGCGACATAATTTTATAATTTAGCTATGTTTTGTAGCATTGCTAACCCCACAATTTTTAGTAGCGTATTTCATCGTTCGATCGGGCCAGAGAAACTAATGTATATCGAATGCAGGTCGAAGGCATGAGCAAGAGGAGGGAAATAGAGGAGTCAAATGTATATCGTATTGTTTTATCGCTCGATCAGGCTCTTTGGGGTGAACATTGCGGAATCTCGGGTGGGGTATGGCATGAGTGAGAGGAGGAGGGAAATGGAGTGTATTAGGAATTTGCATTAGCTAGTTAGCAACATGAGACATCATTTTTTTCCTTCTTCTTTCAGTTCATGTACGTAGTTCTTTCATTTATAGCTTCAACTATAAATTATGTAGTTTTTGAAAAAGAAAAGGTTTTGATTAATACTTTGTCCATTTTTTTTCTTTCTTTCTTTGGCAATTTGCTAATGAAATAGAAATTTGATGTTAATTCTTCAATTATACTACATACAAAGCAATTGTACTAATTAAATTGGTAGTTTGTTACTTGCTGCTACAAATAAATCAACCATCCCCAATTATGGTCCGATGTCGAAAATGACAGAGTAAAAGAAGTTGCCAACTATACGAACACCTTTTAAAAAAATACTCATATTTGGATTGAAGTACTCTAATGTCAATATTTCATAATCAACGTAATGTCAACTAAACATAGAAAAATAAATTTATAATTTTTTTATGGGTATTTTATCATGTATAAAGCCAATTTTTCATAGATGTTTTTATATTTTATTGGCATGACAGGATATTAGAGGATCTTAGTATCTCTCTCCATTTAATCACTTGTATTGTGAGATCCCAAACATAGTCATTGTTCCACCTTAACTCACAAAATATATGCAAAAATATAAATATAGTCAACCTAAATAACAATCCCATTGTCCATTAAAAAAATACCATAAAAATCTCTGTAGCTGTCTCAAGAAAATAAAAAATAGGAGTCAAATTCATAACTGTAATTTATCTGAAAATCAACTCAAAAATCTTCATCCACTAGACCAATAAGCAAAGAAAGTTGTTCTCATATTCACATAGGCAAAGGAATAGCATGGCAATACACCTCAATATGAAAAAGCATCTATAAGACTGAAAGCATCAATTTGACAGCTACCAGTGTACTTTGGGACACAATATTTTCTTTACAAGCAACTAAGAGTAGATCCTTATAAACATTTTGGTATAGCAGACCACAAAGCAACTCCACCCCCTCAAAAATTATAAAACAGGTGAAGCTGGAAACTAAAGCCAAGATCTGAACGAGATGCTGAATCTCCTCGAAGAATTGAAAGCAGCTTGATCATCACTTTGTGAACTGAAAGCAGCTTAAGATCTCATCTTAACCCCCATCAGCTTTGTTGAGGTTGCTACTTGGTTCCTTCTCTACTTTTCTTTTATGCTGAGAAGCATCAAATTCCATAACAAAACTGATTAGCTCTTGAAGAAGCAGTGATCACATTGAAGGTAGCCCATCAGTAGGACGTAGCAGCGATAAAATCTCCAAAACCGTCCGTTGCACTAGAGGAACATTTCCCTGGATCAAAGATTCTTAGTAAAATAAAAGTTCAGAAGATTTATTGCACACAAAAAAATACAGAAAATGTATGCCTGGTAAACTGTTACATTATAAACTAGCTATAAAATTAAGGTTATAGAAGAAATAGAAAATTTAATAGAACACAACTTGTGAATTACAATTTCACTATCTAGATCTCCTGTACTCTTGGAGCTCCTACTGCCTTGCAGTTTCACTAGCAGTTGTAAATATATGTCATCGTCGAACAAAGTTTGTGCATTAGGTAAATATATAAAAAATTAAAGACTAAAAACAAGATGATTGGAAGCATTACCAAGGCCATTCAAGATCTCTTGCTTCACTAAGTTGGCTGCATGAGGGAGCTTACCTTTGGACAATGAGAACTAATAATTGTCTGTAAACAACTTATTGCTGCAAGGCCAACCTCTTGACTACCATTTAAGATGCTATGGATAATAAAATTAAGCAAACGTTCACATCCTGCAAATAACAAAAGTTATATTATAGCTTGGATGCTTCATCAATCATGGGATTTCAAGTCGGTGAAATATAAATTGAACAACAGACTCACCTACGAAAAAATTGCTTAAACTCTGAAGAAAGGGGGAAAATGATCTCAGTAACTGAATAATTCCACCTAATACCAGTACAAGTGTTTCATCCAACTGTTTCTGATCCGCATTCCGGGTGCAAAATTACTTATGTTGGGAATTAACAAAGAAATTAAATTTTCTTCTGCCTTTGTTAAAATTACAATTACCTAGTGAGTTCTTGGAAGTTCTTGTGAACCACCCAAATCAGATTGGCCACTGTATACAATATTTTTTGCCTGAAAGTTCAACATATTCTCAATTACCTTATTAAAGAGAGAGAATGGTAACAATTATTGAACTTATACAATACCTTAGCTTTGCTACACCCAGTCCTATAATGACCATTTTTTCCACAAAATCTGCATATTTTTCTTTTTTTAGTAGTCTCTTCTTAAGACAATTCTAATCCGTAAGATAATCTAGAAGGAATTCTTGGTCCCCTTTATGCCTCAGAGATGTCGTGGGATCACGAATATTAATTTTAGAAATTAAACTTGATAAATTTTAGCATAGTGGTTGTGCAATATAGGATCAACTTGGTGATTCAGTCCTTGGGATGGCACATCAACTCCTTCAAGCGATCTTAAGTTATCATATTCCACTAACTTGCTTGTTAGAAACCTATCAAATTCAGCAGCAAAGTTAGGCGCCTTGTATGCAACCTCCAAAGCCTGGTTGCATTTGTAGCGAATATCCCAATGAAGATTATGATCCACTTTAGAATTTTTGACAATAGCACCCATGCCAACATCTCCAAATCGATGTCGAGATTCAATGGTCAATCGCTTCAAAATATAACGATCTGGTATCTCTGAAACATGTTTCTTCCACAATATGCACAGGCCATGTCTGCAAAGTAATCCAACAGATTTAAAATGCCTACAGATGCATGAAACTACAACCCCATTAGAATCATATAATACAGTCCTCCATTTACTTCTCTCTTTTGTCGCCCGTCCAACAAGATATGTAGTTATTGTCCCTTCTTTGTGCACTTTATCAGCCCAAAAAATCTGGGCGTCATTCATTTCTTGTTTGAAAATAGAAAACAAGGCTCTTGTATAGCATAAACCAGCTTGCTCCTCAAGTGGCCATTCCAAAGTTAGTACGGGCTTGGAGTCGATAGTTTTGAAATCTTCATCCTCCTCGGCTTTTTGACTACTTGCTAATGCCTTGTCATATTGAATGACAAACTCAGTTAAGGGTGTACTTACATGAACATATGTATCGAAAAAAATATTTATGCTTTTCGTTCTTTGACTCGTCTGCGTGTCGGCAAGAAACTTATCATTCAAATAGCAAGGTAGCCAACTAGCTCGCTGCTCCCACAACTTTGGCAACCAACTTTTTTCTCGTAGCTTGTACGTTGCCATCATCTCTTTCCAACAATCTTCGGCTTCACATATACTGCTACTGCTTCACAGTATATTAAAATGCTATTCAAACTTGGGTCCGTGGATAGTTTTGAGATATACCATATCCTCTCCAATATTCTTGTCTAGATGCCAATCACAATATCAGTGTATAGTATTTAGAAAAACTCTAGCAATTGCATTCCCAATAGCCTCATCCTGATCAGTAATGATAGCTCCTGGTGCTTTACCCCCCCCCCCCCCCCCATACATCTAATCCACTGGTCAAATAACCACACAAACGTCTGCTCTATCTCATCAGCTAACAACGTACATTCGAACAAGCTAGATTGCCGATAATGATTGATACCAATGAAAGGAGAAAATGGTAAACAGAAATTGTTAGTACGATATGTCACATCAAATATAATTATATCACTAAACTTTTGGTAAGATTCTTGTGATCTTCTATCAGCCCAAAAAATACTTCTTAATGTGCAGTCATCATCTACTTCAATGCTTGAGTAAAAAGTCGGATCTTCGACCTTTTTTCCATAAAGTGCTTAACAATTTTAGCACAATTTTTTCCTAAATTTTTATTCCTCTCAACTCTTAGGTGATCATTGACTTGTTGTGATGTAATCAAGTATTGTGGGTCAGGCTCGAAGGAATTTACAACCCTTGATATGCTTGTGTTTGATATGCCTTCGCTATGAAGCTGAGTAATTAAGTTCTTCACTACTGGTTGACGATGGACCTTCTTATGAGACCGATGCTTTATTACTTTCGATGGAGTGGATAACTTGTGATTGTTATGTTCCGGAACAAATTTTTTAACTATCTATCTTTCTGATTTTATGAGGTAAATCTTAATCATTGCTTTGCAATCCACCCGTATCTCACAATGATGATCTACCTCTTTGTCCATAATTGGTTTCTTCAAGACTCTCATTTTCCTTCCTTGCTACATAAAATTAATCTTGATATGGCTAAATTGGGATCAGACCTAGACTTACTAGTGGATAACCATCTAGTTCCAAATTCCATCTTCAATGCATAACAGTTATAAAAATTGTACGCATCCTCCTGTGTAGCAAACTCCATTCCAATCTTCGGCGTAATGGTGTCCAAATTATCTTCATCTTCATCTCCTACACTATCTTCCAAATCAATACCATCTCCTACACCATCTCCCAAATCAACACCATCTCTTATATAATTGAACACAATAACAAATGAACAAAATACACAATAATGAATGAACAAAATATGTATGAATTTTTATTCAACTAAATATAGGAATAAATCATACCTCCCTATATGGAGCGTCGTCGGTGATGGTGGAGAGCGGTAGCGGAGGTAAGAATGACGGCAGAATGGGGGTCTGGTCTGCAAATCATGAGAGAGGAGATGCGATAGAAGAGCTTCACCAAAAATGGATTAACAGAGAGGCGATGGCTGTGGGGGATTTTGCTGTGGCGGCGATGGGTGGGATTTGCTGTGGCGGTGGTGGGTGGGATTTGCTGCGACGGAAGTGCTGAGAAGTTACTGGCCGTTGGACACGCCAGGTCTGCAGGCGTTAGGATGGTCACCATAGATCAACAGTCCTCATCGATCGAAGGAGACGTCGATCAAAGATCCCTCGATTAATCTGCGAGAGAAAACCCCTCAGAGGCGTTTCATCGAACACTTGAAATTCGAGGTTGGAAACAGAATCAAAATTATCAATTTGGAAACCCGATTTAAATAAATGACCAAAATATTGAATAAGAGAATTCACCGATTTGACTTCGATCTCCTCGAGGTCGACACAACTTTGGGACGATTCTGATCATCGTCGATGAGTGACCGCGGATGATAGAACTTCATCACTGGAGAAGAACACCGCAACAACCGATCACTGAAGCGAGGATTCGTTGATCACTGTCTAGATCGTCGTCGGAGAAGATGTCCGGAGTGAGGCTTCCACTGTACTCGAAGAAATTAAAGAAGGGTTAGGGCGGTGTCGTGAGGGAGGTGAGAGAGGGAGGTCCAGTGGGGAGGGGAGCAGCGGTG
The DNA here is from genome assembly GCA_036927795.1 of Iris macrosiphon. Classification (NCBI taxonomy): domain Eukaryota; kingdom Viridiplantae; phylum Streptophyta; class Magnoliopsida; order Asparagales; family Iridaceae; genus Iris; species Iris macrosiphon. The sequence continues at coordinate 11,075,345 of JAYESA010000020.1, read as the reverse complement.
GAGAGAGAGGTCCGCATGGGGAGGAGAGAGACTGTGGAGAGAGAGGGAGGTGAGAGAGAGAGGGAGGTGGGCGAGAGGAATTAGGGAAATTAGATAAGAGTTAAAGGGAGGGTACTTAAGTGCAAATTGACCACTTAAGTGTTATTTGTGATATGGTGGCTGGGATGGTGTGACGTCATCGCTACCCTCATTTGAGAGTGAGGTGCCATCCCACCTCCCTTATTCTCTCTCTCTCTCTCTCTCTCTCTCTCTCTCTCTCTCTCTCTCTCACAGTCATATATATATATATGAGTGAGAGAGAGAGAGAGAGAGAGAGAAAGAGAGAGAGGAGGGATCCACACCCCTTATTATGCATCCCCTTATTTACAACCGTCGGATCGTGTTTATGTCATCTAATCTTAATAATTGATTTAAATCATTCAAATCAATGGTTAAGATTAAATAACTTAAACAAGATCCAACGGTTGATAGCATGAGAATTATTGGGGATGCAAAAAATTGGAGATGTGGATTCCTTCTCATATATATATATATATATATATATATATATATATATATATATATATATATATATATATATTAAAAAATTTATTTAGCATTTAGGAAATCTCCAAAATAGCGCCCTATCAGATATGGTCGTCCACCAGCATCCAACGTTGCAGATTAAACCCAGAACTCATACATCCTCGACCAAATCGAATTTGAACCAAATTTGGTTTGTTCCTGCCAGAACGATTTTGTCTAGAATACATTAAATTCAGACCGAACTAGGCATAGACTGAATTCAAGCCAAGTTCAGTCCTATTTTGGCAGATCCTTCCTGCTTCGACTACTTCACATTGATTGGAACTCCTCCCAACTCCATAAAATCTAGACTATCCTCTTGTACCTTGAATCGATATTGGACCCCAATATTCTCTTCCTCTAATTTGATCAGAGGTGTTGGCTACGTGGCTCCTCAACTAGACTTCATGCATGTCGGCGTCCCACGACAGAGTTTCTGCTCCCCCTTATCACTGATCTCTGATCCCCCGAGCTATTGTGCATCTTCCTTCATCTCCAGCTACTCGACCACTATGTGGATGCTAGATGTCATGTGTATCACTTTATGTACAATTAAGAACCCGGCGACATCAATAACTCGGCCAAGACCGAGGTCCCTAACGATCATCCAAACCATAAGTCTTAGTTACATGTCCCTGACTTTCGTCTTCCACCGAAATGTCCTACCGTTCCGTCGAGCTTCTTCACCCTTGGGTGGCCCAACCAAACGGACAACACGGTTCACTCGAGATTCTAGCTCCTGAACCTGTCCACCTTCATGTCCGACACTGAAGCTCTTTCATACACATTCATCCTCGAGCAAAACATCAAGCAGTGTGTACACCACAATGACCTACAACTTTTCCAAAACTGTGCAAATGGAGATGCACCTACCTCATATTGAGTTTGGTACACACTTGGTCTCCTCTATGGCTTTGAACTATTGAAACCAAATATCGCTCCATTAGCTTTGGCAACCATTCGTCACTAAAATTGAATATGTGGATCACTAACCAGTTGTTTTGGGACCGACATACAGACCCCAAATCTTTGAGTCACCTCCATTCGTCACTTTGTCTCGACGAACTGAATCCTCTGTTTCCCTCAAATCATCTCGAAAACCCTCCTTAGTAAGTTTTCGACGATCCACAAACTCTTACGAATACCCCTCGAGCCTCTATACGTTGTTTGTGGCATGCATGCACACCTCAGCGACTTGAGCCTGTACACGCCACAACATATATCTCCTCGAGCTTACAGTTGGGAACCTTTGTAGCTTCCAATCTTTGTCCCCAAATATACTGTGACAGCCATCACCCGCGAGCTTCCTTACCGAAACCAAGTTGTAGCACAAACTCAGCATATGAGAACCTCTTAAAGAATTAGCTTTTCGCCAAGCTTCGTTGTCAAATGCACGTCTCCGATGCCCACAAACTGCAACAATCCCCTTGTCTTCCATCTTCACACGTTCAAGCCTATCGCCTCGGTATGACGTGAAGATCCTCCTGTGTGGAGTAGCATGATACGACGCCCTCATGTCCAAGACTCAATCGCCATCATGCCACATGCCACAAGGTTCCTATATGTCGGTTGCTACGATGATGAGATCTTCCATAGCCGTGAGATCTATCTGATCGCCCTTGCCTTTAGCCTTCGTAACTTTGAGCTTCATGCAGTTCTTCTTAAAATGACCCCTCTTGCCATTGTGATAGCAACTCTCCTTGTGGTCCACTATCGCAAGATCCCGAAAAAAAATTCTTGTCCTCGCTTGTGACTTGAGTCTTCCCTTCCCGAAGGAAGCAACCAAAGCAGACTCATGCAACGATTCAAAAAATTGCTTACGCTAGACAACAAACTACATACATTTGACTTCCTCCATCGTGACAATTCCATCAGGTGCGGAGTTGCTCTCCGATACCACCAACGTCTCCCATCTTTTCGACAAAGAAATCAAAAGAAGCAGGGCCTGAAGCTCATCATCAATTACCATATTGTCGTAGACAGCTAATTGATGATACCTTGAACGTCGTTCAGATGTAAGGCTTAAACCAATTCCAATTATCTACACATCATTATCCCACTTCCTATCCGATGTGGGAATAAATTATCAATTTCATTGTCACTCTCTTTTGAACGCTCAACCGAAAATGAGATACAATTCAACCAGACACGCAGACTCTCTTTCATTTTAGGTGTTATAACCATGAATCTTCTTTTGTTATTTGTTCAAACACATACTACTATAGCAAGTCTTAACATTTCTATTTGTGATAAATTAATAATAGTTAATTTTTTATATTTTATTTAAAACTTTTGTGTCTAATTTTTTTATAAATTTATAATTTTGTTTATAAATTTTTTTTTTTCACTAGATCTTTCCGAGTCACACATGACAGCACAAAAGAGCTCTCATGCAATTTGAGAAGAATTGTATTCCTATGCATAAAGTTACTCTTATGAGACTTATTCTTTAAAAATACACTTTTTAGACATTTATTTTTTGAAAATACTCAAAAAATATTTTAAAAAATACATATTTATACACAAAGGACTTATCCGGATTTAGATGGGTCCAGAGAGAAGAAAACCCACCCAACTCGGTTAGTGGAGCGGACTGGACTGGGCCCGGGTCTAGGAAAGTTAAGGCAGCTCGTCACATTGGAAGAGTGGATAGGACCAATCTCGATCGCTGATCGGACTTAAGTTAACCCAATCCAGAATTGACCCGACCAATATTTTAGATCGTTGTGCGTGTCATACGATCCACATTGCAACATGAATGTTGGACACATGGTGGGACATGCAATTTTCTGTCCCCTTAGGGCTTTGGTTTTCAGCCCGGTCATATTTTATTTTTCTTACCAAACCTTTTTCTGCACTAATCGTTTGCTTTCATTTCTGTACCAACCATTCATTTTGTGATATCAAATTATTCGTCACAGTCTTGTGATTCCATAGACCACACTTTTGTTTTTTTTCTCCTCTATTATATATGTATATTGCATGAAGAAACTATTACCACATCATTTCTGTACCAACCATCCATTCTGTGGTATCATTGATTGATGAAGAAACCTTTTTTGATAGAGTCAAAGTCGTCCAAAAGAAGGGCTTTAGACCTGGCAGTGACAGCATCATCACACCAATAATGAGTTGTCTGTATATATATATATGACTATATGCCTCTCGCCAATTTCTGAGGAAAAAAAAATGGATGAGTTCACTAAGGCCTTGAAGAAAGGGGTCTCTCTCGTGCGGTGGCTGAAGACATTGCTGTCTTCCCTATGGTGCTGGTTCTGCTCTCGGATATTGTACTGCTTTGGAGCTCCAAGTGCTGATGCTGCCAAAGAAGGTTCTCTAGCTCAGAAAGCTAACAGAGTAATCTCTCTCATACTTGCACACGTACTATAGTATTTATTACAATTATTTTTTTTAGATTAGGGCAAGTCACTTATTTTCTTCGGGGTTTCGGACGTTTAAGAGTGACGAAAGCGACTCGGAGCCGTCAGAAGGAGATGAACTTGTTCGGCGCCGGCAGCCCAAAAGAGAAGAGGACGACGAAGAGGCGGTCCATTTCATCATTGAAAGCGATCGTGATTTTAAGATCCCAAAGCGTACACCTATAGCCGTAAGACCAAGCAGGCCTATTGTTACGGAAATCCCCGGAGGACCCCAACCTCGTCCAATAAAACCTCGTTAAATGTAAGAGGAGTGTAACAAGTAGTAGTGACATAAGATATTTATGTCATATTTCTAAGGGAGCAATAGATGTAAAATGATTTCGACAAAATTGATATATGTACGTAGAAGTTTTTCCTGGTATTACAAGATTGAATTGGCTCATTATATATATAGTTTGCAATTTGAATCCTTTCTTTTGCACGATTAATTGCAGAGAAGAGAACTATACAGGAACTTTTGCGGTGGATGCTATGGAATCCCAACAAAAGTTGTACAGAAAAATTATAGTTAAAAATTGTCTAGATCGCGAACAAGAAAGTCTTGGGTTTCAATATTTATTAGCCACACCAGGTTTTGGTGTTTATAAAATTGATGTTCCACACGATATAATACAAAAGAAAATATGCTGTCCGTCTGGTGGGTATTCGGTGCTATCATGTTCCTCCTCCTATTACATGTGGGGTTTTAGTGTTTATAAAATTGATGTTCCACATGATATAATACGAAAGAAAATCTGCTGTCCGTCCGGTGGGTATTCGGTGCTACCATGTCCCTCCTCCTATTACATGTGGGTTCGAATAGAATTTAGGAGTAGATATGATAATGGAGGTCCACATGTAGTAAGAGGAAGACAAGGTAAGACAGAATATCCACTGGACATCCGATTTGCTCTCCTATAATATGAAGTTTCACTAAGCAGCGTCATAAGCTTATGTAATCTTTCCACAGCTACTTCACATAAAAGACGTAAGGGACATGCATTTGACAATCCATTGTATGGTCTATGAATGTCTCATGTGTAATGATCTTTCCATCTACTTCACATAGGCACATGCATTTGACTAATATCAAGGAATTGCTATCCCTAGGCACATGCTTTTGACTACCCATGGTAAGGTCTACGAATTACTTAGAAAAGGGCAGTGATGAGTGTGAAAGCACTTTTATTTGGAAAATAAAACATGAAAAACGCTTGACAGTCAGAAAGAAAATCCAAAAACCACAACAAAGATGCCACGTGTCAGCGCGTGATTGATCTCCGGATACGTGTCAGCGCGTGATTGTTGCAATTGTGATATTATGCTATTGCAATTGTGTGTTGCCAGGTTATTATGATTTAGTTTACTTCTCACATGTTCTTCTAGGTTGGGAATGTTTAGTATTTTTGTTATGTTCCTAGTTCCATTTCCAACATAGTGGTGTCGGAACGTAAAGGTTGGAGGGTGTCAGGTATTTGACATATTATTACAAAAATAAGGTAGATTAGCAACTCCAAAAAATATTAGGAATTCAAGAAAAATATTGTTAATTATGTTTAGAGACGCAATTAATAATGTAATCAAAGAGGCACGTATATGCTAGTCACAGAAGAGAAATACGTTATTTTGTAGCGACTCCATTAAAGACATCACTAAACGTTACTAATACAACGATGTTTAACAACATCAAATGAGTCCCCAATAAAATGATAATATAATACGTCTCCTTAGTATAGCAACTCGTCTAAATGACATATTACAGGCTGCCATGTCAGCATTATATAGAAGTGATAATTCGCTAATCCTTCCGTTGATAATTAGCTCTCCACCTATTTTAACACCAAACCACACCACCTCACCATCTCAATTTTCATGAAGTGTTGGGTGCCAATTGCACTGGCTCAACACTCAAAATTTTGGATTGAACATCAGTTGCATTGGAGCCAAATATTATAGATTTTTGGATGCATCTTTCTCTTTGCAATTTTTTAAAAACTTTTCTCTTTCTTGCAAATATACCAAACTTCTTACCTACATGTGATATTTTCTGTTTTATTAATTACCAGAGATCCAGTACATCCAGTTTTTAAAGAAAGTATACAACTGATGCATCCCACATCTAGTTTTAACAGCAGAAAACTTCAATTAACCATTCAAATTCTGAACAAAATTCTCATACAAATTTGACAACAAAACCAAAATGCAACAGCTATCTTCGACTTGCTATATGCTATACCCCTGCTGCATTACTGCTGGAGTTTCTCCTCTCATATATATATATATATATATATATATATATATATATATATATATATATATATATATATATATATATATATATATCATTCAAATCAATGGTTAAGATTAGATAACTTAAAAAAGATCTAACGATTGTAAATATAGGAATGCTTAGAGATACATAATAGGAAAGAATGTGAATCTCTCCTCATATATATATATATATATATATATATATATAACAAGTTTCATAAACTGAATTTACTTTACGAAGAAAAGTTTACGGGAATAGAAAAGATTCATTCGTATTTCTCTTCCAAAATTTTCAATATGCATGCTTCTCTTCCAAATTATCGCTCTTATATGTATGTTTTTCTTCCAAATTTTTTATTTTGATATTGATCATGTTCAGTGGAGATGGTCTAAAACAGGGCAAATCCTTTTATAATTTCCTTAATTCGACGGATGTGAAATGTTCTTTGGGTAAATATCTGTGGAAATTAAAGATTCCAACAATAATTAAAACTTTATTGTGGTTAGTTTATATTAATAAGTTACATACCCATGTACAATACTGTTGTTAACATATTTCAAGCTTATGTGGTCAGAATAATGAATCAGTGTATCGTTTATTATTAGAACATAAAGAGGTGGTTAAAATTTAGGATTATTTTCTGGAATATTTTGGATAAACCTACTTCTATTAAAATAGGCTCATTAGTTGGAAAGATACTAAAAGATCACCTATATTTAGACTAGAATGAGATTTGATTAAAGCTACACTAATATGGTCTATGTTGCATGAAAGCATCAACGTGTGTATTGTGTCAGCCGGGTCAGTGTTAACCGATTTTGATCGAATCTAAGCCATGTCATACTGATCCGGACCGGATGTGTGGTGGGTTGAACCCAACCCAGACCCGAGTATGTTCGGGACCGGGTCGGTTCAAGGTTGAACCGATTTAATTAAAAAAATCCAATTTTTTTAAAATTTGAGAAAAAAATAAAATAAATTGTATTAATGTATCTAGAATTAAAATCTTATATAACAGTTTTTTATAACTTACAAACAATGAAAGTAAATATTTTAAATTCATAAAATTTGTAAAAAAATTTACAAGTCTTCTGTTTTCCATATTTAGTCTAGTTTATTGTTCAACTCCTAGTAAGAGACTAAAAGTCGGTCGTCCATAGTAAGAGACTGAAAGTCCAGCTCATTTCTCTTAAGTGTTAAGTTCATTTTTTCACGTGTACCAAATCTTGAACGCATACGCAGGTTTTCAGAATATCTAGCAACATCATACTTCTCTTCTTGTTTAGCATTCTTGAATCTTCACTAAAATAAGATTTTAATGCTACCGTGGACACCGGGACCATTAGATGATCACGTGCTAAATAAAAAAGTATATGATAAGTTTTTTCACGTCTTTTCCTCCATTCTAAAATTTAAAAATATGATTCAATATCTTCATCTCCATCATAAGAATTAAATACAAGAATAATTCTTGATTTGGTAGGAAAGATTATTTTTGTTTCTTCCTTTGTAGTATACTTTTAGCATGAGATAACTTAGACATTAAATCAGTGCTACAACTACCTTGAACGGTTGTACCGGATTAGCTCGATACAACTTTTTTCACTATCAAAATATTATGAAATAGCAACGTTTTTAGCGACGTCGTCATAAAACGTCGCTAATGTTAAAGATTTTAGCGACTCCAAAAATAAACGTTACTATAAAAACGCGGTTGGCGACGCATTGCGATTGTACTTGATTTTTTTTAAAGAATAGTCGCTATACGTTTTTTTAACGTCGCTAAACGTCGTTGTTTTTTTGATTTAGCGATCTTTGGCGACGTTTTTACCTATGTTGCTCATATTTTAATTAGCGACATTTTTAGCGACGTCTTTAACGTCACAAATATTTCCAACAATCTTCGGCTTCACATATACTGCTACTGCTTCACAGTATATTGAAATGTTATTCAAACTCGGGTCCGTGGATAGTTTTGAGATGTACCATATGCTCTCCAATATTCTTGTCTACATGCCAATCACAATATCGGTGTATAGTATTTGGAAAAACTCTAGCAATTGCATTCCTAATAGCCGCATCCTGATCAGTAATGATAGCTCCTGGTGATTTACCCCCCCCCCCATACATCTAAGCTACTGCTCAAATAACCACACAAATGTCTGCTCTATCTCATCAGCTAACAACGCACATCCGAACAAGCTAGATTGCCGATAATGATTGATACCAATGAAAGGAGAAAATGGTAAACAGAAATTGTTAGTACGATATGTCACATCAAATATAATTATATCACTAAACTTTTGGTAGGATTCTTGTGATCTTCTATCAGCCCAAAAAATACTTCTTAATGTGTAGTCATCATCTACTTCAATGCTTGAGTAAAAAGTCGGATCTTCGGCCTTTTTTCCAAAAAGTGCTTAACAATTTTAGCACAATTTTTTCCCAAATTGTTCTTCCTCTCAACTCTTAGGTGATCATTGACTTGTTGTGATGTAATCAAGTATTGTGGGTCAGGCTCGAAGGAATTGACAACCCTTGATATGCTTGTGTTTGATATGCCTTCGCTATGAAGCTGAGTAATTAAGTTCTTCACTACTGGTTGACGATGGACCTTCTTATGAGACCGATGCTTTATTACTTTCGATGGAGTGGATAACTTGTGATTGTTATGTTCAGGAACAAATTTTTTAACTCTCCATCTTTCTGACTTTGTGAGGTAAATCTTAATCATTGCTTTGCAATCCACCCGTATCTCACGATGATGATCTACCTCTTTGTCCATAATTGGTTTCTTCAAGACTCTTAGTTTCCTTCCTTGCTACATACAATTAATCTAGATATGACTAAATTGGGATCAGACCTAGACTTACTAGTGGATAACCATCTAGTTCCAAATTCCATCTTCAATGCATACCCGTTATAAAAATTGTACGCATCCTTCTGTCTAGCAAACTCCATTCCAATCTTCGGCGTAATGGTGTCCAAATCATCTTCATCTCCATCTCCTACACTATCTCCCAAATCAACACCATCTCTTATATAATTGAACAAAATAACAAATGAACAAAATACACAATAATGAATGAACAAAATATGTATGACTTTTTATTCAACTAAATATAGGAATAAATCATACCTCACCTATATGGAGCGTCGCAGGTGATGGTGGAGAGCGGTAGCAGAGGTAAGAGTGACGGCAGCATGGGGGTCTGGTCTGCAAATTATGAGAGAGGAGATGCGATAGAAGAGCTTCACTGAAAATGGATTAACAGAGAGGCGATAGCTGTGGGGGCTTTTGCTGTGGCTGCGGTGGGTGGGATTTGCTGTGGTGGGTGGGATTTACTGCGGCGGAAGTGTTGAGAAGTTACTGGCCATTGGACACGCCAGGTCTGCAGTCGTTAGGATTGTCACCATAGATCAACAGTCCTCATCGATCGAAGGAGACGTCGATCCAAGATCCCTCGATTAATCAGCGAGAGAAAACCCCTCAGAGGCGTTTAATCGAACACTTGAAATTCGAGGTTGGAAAGAGAATCAAAATTATCAATTTGGAAACCCGATTTAAATAAATGACCAAAATATTGAATCAGAGAATTTACTGATTTGACTTCGATCTCCTCGAGCTCAACACAACTTTAGGACAATTCCGATCATCGTCGATGAGCGACCGCGGATGATAGAACTTCATCACCGGAGAAGAACACCACAGCAATCGATCACTGCAGCGAGGATTCGTTGATCACGGTCTAGCTCGTCGTCGGAGAAGATGTCCGGAGTGAGGATTCCACTTTACTCGAAGAAATTAGAGAAGGGTTAGGGCGGTGTCGTGAGGGAGGTGAGAGAGGGAGGTCCGGTGGGGAGAGGAGCGGCGGTGGAGAGAGAGGTCCACGTGGGGAGGAGAGCGGCTGTGGAGAGAGAGTGAGGTGAGTGAGAGAGGGAGGTGGGCGAGAGGAATTTGGGAAATTAGATAAGAGTTAAAGGGAGGGTACTTAAGTGCAAATTGACTACTTAAGTGCTATTTGTGATATGGTGGCTGTGATGGTATGACGTCATCGCTACCCTCATTTGAGAGTGAGGTGCCATCCCACCTCCCTTATTCTCTCTCTCTCTCTCTCTCAGTCATATATATATATATATATATATATATATATATATATATGAGAGAGAGAGAGAGAGAGAGAGAGAGAAAGAGAGAGAGGAGGGATCCACACCCCTTATTATACATCCCCTTATTTACAACCGTCGGATCGTGTTTATGTCATCTAATCTTAATAATTGATTTAAATTATTCAAATCAATGGTTAAGATTAAATAACTTAAACAAGATCCAACGGTTGATAGCATGAGAATTCTTGGAGATGCAAAAAATCAGAGATGTGGATTCCTTCTCATATATATATATATATATATATATATATATATATATATATATATATATATATATATATATATATATGAAAAAAATTTATTTAGCATTTAGGAAATCCCTAAAATAGCGCACCATCAGATCTGGTCATCCACCAGTATCCAACATTGCAGATTAAACCCAGAACTCATACATCCCCGACCAAATCGAATTTGAACCAAATTTGGTTTGTTCCTGCCAGAACGATTTTGTCTAGAATACATTAAATTCAGACCGAACTAGGCATAGAATGAATTCAAGCCAAGTTCAGTCCTATTTTGGCAGATCCTTCCTGCTTCGACTACTTCACATTGATTGGAACTCCTCCCAACTCCATAAAATCTAGACTATCCTCGTGTACCTTGAATCAATATTGGACCCCAATATTCTCTTCCGCCAATTTGATCAGAGGTGTTGGCTACGTGGCTCCTCAACTGGACTTCATGCATGTCGGCGTCCCATGACAGAGTTTCTGCTCCCCCTTATCACTGATCTCTGATCCCCCGAGCTATTGTGCATCTTCCTTCATCTCCAGCTCCTCGACCACTATGTGGATGCTAGATGTCATGTGTATCACTTTATGTACAATTAAGAACCTGGCGACATCAATAACTCGGCCAAGACCGAGGTCCCTAACGATCATCCAAACCATAAGTCTTGGTTACCTGTCCCTGACTTTCGTCTTCCACCAAAATGTCCTACCGTTTCGTCGAGCTTATTCACCCTTGGGTGGCCCAACCAAATGGACAATATGGTTCACTCGAGATTCTAGCTCCTAAACCTGTCCACCTTCATGTCCGACACTGAAGCTCTTTCATACACATTCATCCTCGAGCAAAATATCAAGCAGTGTGTACACCACGATGACCTACAACTTTTCCAAAACTGTGCAAATGGAGATGCACCTACCTCATATTGAGTTTGGTACACACTTGGTCTCCTGTATGGCTTTGAACTATTGAAACCAAATATCGCTCAATTAGCTTTGGCAACCATCCGTCACTAAAATCGAATATGTGGATCACTAACCAGTTGTTTTGGGACCGACATACAGACCCCAAATCTTTGAGTCACCTCCATTCGTCACTTTGTCTCGACGAACTGAACCCTCTGTTTCCCTCAAATCATCTCGAAAACCCTCCTTAGTAAGTTTTTGGCGATCCACAAACTCTTACGAATACCCCTCGAGCCTCTATATGTTGTTTGTGGCCTGCATGTACACCTTAGCGACTTGATCCTGTACACGCCACAACATATATCTCCTCGATCTTACAGTTGGGAACCTTTGTAGCTTCCAATCTTTGTCCCCAAATATACTGTGACAGCCATCACCTGCGAGCTTCCTTACCGAAACCAAGTTGTAGCACAAACTCAGCAAATGAGAACCTCTTAAAGAATTAGCTTTTCGCCAAGCTTCGTTGTCAAATGCACGTCTCCGATGCCCACAAACTGCAACAATCCCCTTGTCTTCCATCTTCACACGTTCAAACCTATCGCCTCGGTATGACGTGAAGATCCTCCTGTGTGGAGTAGCATGATACGACGCCCTCATGTCCAAGACTCAATCGCCATCATGCCACATGCCACAAGGTTCCTATATGTCGATTGCTACGATGATGAGATCTCCCATAGTTGTGAGATCTATCTGATCGCCCTTGCCTTTAGCCTTCGTAACTTTGAGCTTCATGCAGTTCTTCTTAAAATGACCCCTCTTGCCATAGTGATAGCAACTCTCCTTGTGGTCCATTATCGCAAGATCCCGAAAAAAATTTCTTGTCCTCGCTTGTGACTTGAGTCTTCTCTTCCCGTAGGAAGCAACCAAAGCGGACTCATCATGCAACGATTCAAAAAATTGCTTACGCTAGACAATAAACTACGTACATTTGACTTCCTCCATCGTGACAATTCCATCAGGTGCGGAGTTGCTCTCCGATACCACCAACGTCTCCCATCTTTTCGACAAAGAAATCAAAAGAAGCAGGGCCTGAAGCTCATCATCAATCACCATATTTTCGTAGACAGCTAATTAATGATACCTTGAACGTCGTTCAGATGTAAGGCTTAAACCAATTCCAATTATCCCACTTCCTACCCGATGTGGGAATAAATTATCAACTTTATTGTCACTCACTTTTGAACGTTCAACCGAAAATGAGATACAATTCAACCAGACACGCACTCTCTTTCATTTTAGGTGTTATAACCATGAATCTTCTTTTGTTATTTGTTCAAACACATACTACTATAGCAAGTCTTAACATTTCTATTTGTGATAAATTAATAATAGTTAATTTTTTTATATTTTATTTAAAACTTTTGTGTCTAATTTTTTTTATAAATTTATAATTTTGTATTAATTATATATATATTTTTTTTCACTAGATCTTTCCGAGTCACACATGACAGCACAAAAGTGCTATCATGCAATTTGAGAAGAATTGTATTCCTATGCATAAAGTTACTCTTATGAGACTTATTCTTTAAAAATACACTTTTTAGACATTTATTTTTTGAAAATACTCAAAAAATAGTTTAAAAAATACATATTTATACACAGGACTTATCCGGATTTAGATGGGTCCAGAGAGAAGAAAACCCACCCAAATCGGTTAGTGGAGCGGACTGGACTGGGCCCGGGTCTAGGAAAGTTAAGGCAGCTCGTTACATTGGAAGAGTGGATAGGACCAATCTCGATCGCTGATCGGACTTGAGTTACCCCAATCCAGAATTGACCCGACCAATATTTTAGATCGTTGTGCGTGTCATACGATCCACATTGCAACATGAATGTTGGACACAGGGTGGGACAGACATGCAATTTTCTGTCCCCTTAGGGCTTTGGTTTTCAGCCCGGTCATATTTTATTTTTCTTACCAAACTTTTTTCTGCACTAATCGTTTGCTTTCATTTCTGTACCAACCATTCATTTTGTGATATCAAATTATTCGTCAGTCTTGTGATTCCATAGACCACACTTTTGTTTTTTTTCTCCTCTATTATATATGTATATTGCATGAAGAAACTATTACCACATCATTTCTGTACCAACCATCCATTTTGTGGTATCATTGATTGATGAAGAAACCTTTTTTGATAGAGTCAAAGTCGTCCAAAAGAAGGGCTTTAGACCTGGCAGTGACAGCATCATCACACCAATAATGAGTTGTCTGTATATATATGACTATATGCCTCTCGCCAATTTCTGAGAAAAAAAAAATGGATGAGTTCACTAAGGCCTTGAAGAAAGGGGTCTCTCTCGTGCGGTGGCTGAAGACATTGCTGTCTTCCCTATGGTGCTGGTTCTGCTCTCGGATATTGTACTGCTTTGGAGCTCCAAGTGCTGATGCTGCCAAAGAAGGTTCTCTAGCTCAGAAAGCTAACAGAGTAATCTCTCTCATACTTGCACACGTACTATAGTATTTATTACAATTATTTTTTTTAGATTAGGGCAAGTCACTTATTTTCTTCGGGGTTTCGGACGTTTAAGAGTGACGAAAGCGACTCGGAGCCGTCAGAAGGAGATGAACTTGTTCGGCGCCGGCAGCCCAAAAGAGAAGAGGACGACGAAGAGGCGGTCCATTTCATCATTGAAAGCGATCGTGATTTTAAGATCCCAAAGCGTACACCTATAGCCGTAAGACCAAGCAGGCCTATTGTTACGGAAATCCCCGGAGGACCCCAACCTCGTCCAATAAAACCTCGTTAAATGTAAGAGGAGTGTAACAAGTAGTAGTGACATAAGATATTTATGTCATATTTCTAAGGGAGCAATAGATGTAAAATGATTTCGACAAAATTGATATATGTACGTAGAAGTTTTTCCTGGTATTACAAGATTGAATTGGCTCATTATATATATAGTTTGCAATTTGAATCCTTTCTTTTGCACGATTAATTGCAGAGAAGAGAACTATACAGGAACTTTTGCGGTGGATGCTATGGAATCCCAACAAAAGTTGTACAGAAAAATTATAGTTAAAAATTGTCTAGATCGCGAACAAGAAAGTCTTGGGTTTCAATATTTATTAGCCACACCAGGTTTTGGTGTTTATAAAATTGATGTTCCACACGATATAATACGAAAGAAAATCTGCTGTCCGTCCGGTGGGTATTCGGTGCTATCATGTCCCTCCTCCTATTACATGTGGGGTTTTGGTGTTTATAAAATTGATGTTCCACATGATATAATACGAAAGAAAATCTGCTGTCCGTCCGGTGGGTATTCGGTGCTACCATGTCCCTCCTCCTATTACATGTGGGTTCGAATAGAATTTAGAAGTAGATATGATAATGGAGTTCCACATGTAATAAGAGGAAGACAAGGTAAGACATAATATCCACTGGACATCAGATTTGCTCTCCTATAATATGAAGTTTCACTAAGCAGCGTCATAAGCTAATGTAATCTTTCCACAGCTACTTCACATAAAAGACGTAAGGGACATGCATTTGACAATCCATTGTATGGTCTATGAATGGCTCATGTGTAATGATCTATTTGTCATATTCTTCATTGTCATATTCTTCTATAACTCGTAAATTTCTCAATTGCATGTACTCATTTTCGTTCATTATAAATTTGTGGCAATCTAATTGTGGATCGGTGGGAGAAGTTGAAAAAGACGGTGTGTTTCTTTCGTGTCTGTATTGGAGCTTTTTCGAATTGAACTCCGTTCATTCCGTTGTTTTCTTTCGACGTGTTTCCCCGTGAAAAATCACTGTTTTTGTTGATTGTTGCAATTGTGATATTGTGCTATTGCAATTGTGTTGCCGGGTTATTACGATTTAGTTTACTTCTCACATGTTCTTCTAGGTCGGGAATGTTTAGTATTTTTGTTATGTTCCTAGTTCCATTTCCAACGGTGTCATGTATTTGACATATCATTACAAAAATAAGGTGGATTAGCAACTCCAAAAAATATCACGAATTCAAGAAAAATATTGTTAATTATGTTTAGAGACGCAATTAATAATGTAATGAAAGAGGCACGTATATGCTAGTCGTAGAAGAGAAATACGTTATTTTGTAGCGACTCCATTAAAAACATCGCTAAACGTTACTAATACAACGATGTTTAACAACATCAAATGAGTCCCCAATAAAATGATAATATAATGCGTCTCCTTAGTATAGCAACTCGTCTAAATGACATGTTACAGGCTGCCATGTCAGCATTATATAGAAGTGATAATTCGCTAATCCTTCCGTTGATAATTAGCTCTCCACCAATCTTAACACCAAATCACACCACCTCACCATCTCAATTTTCATGAAGTATTTGGTGCCAAAATTACCGTTTTGCCCCTGTATCCAAATTGGACGAAAGGGTAGTGTTTTCTAGCTATTTTGCTTATTTTGGAAATGTTGGTGATGTTTATTTCAGTATCCAGAGACGCTTATTCTGAGGCCATAGTTTCTGACTCTTAGTGTTTGACATCTGAACGTTACGTTTTGCAGCTCTCTTGCCAGGCAAGTATACCTTGCCATTGTATTGTTATTCATATTACATATATTGCATGCATCTTTATTTTCTGTCTTTAGTTCCATATTTTAACTGCTATATAAAATGCGCGTCCAAGGAAACTTGGATGCAACGACGGTGTCGTCGTGATATATTTTTATTATGTATATGCATTGACCTTGTTTATGAGACTGTCCCATTAAGCATCATTAGGTTTTATTGGCCGTGACACAGTTGTTACACGAGTTGTGAGTCTCATATAGATCACGGACTGCGTACTGGGTTGGCCTCCTGTACGTATGGACCGTGCGTTAAGGATAACTGCTGTTAGAAACTTTTCATGCTATAAGACTTAGCAGTTATTAGTAGTTCAGGGACATAGCCTATTATAGTATGGTTGTCCAATCATTGTCCTTGTTTGGTTGCAGGGTTGGGCTATTATACTAAAGATAGTCTATGAACCAAATCGTGTCATGGATGTGACATGCTTAGAGCATGGGGTGGGAAGAACAACAAGTAAGGCGTTTGGGCTCCTTTGCACTTTCTTTTTGTTCGCCCGGACGCTCCGTCGGAGTGACGGGTGGTGATGACCCCATTTGTTACAGGCGGCCTCTGGCGTTCAAAAGACGACATGCTTTTTAGGCCCCTGATTCTCTGAGAGAATCATGCCAATCCCATTTATGGCCAGATAGCCCACGTGTTGGAAAGTTGTTCTCAAACTGCATTCACATAGATGGTTAGGCGACCCCATTGGATATTTATTTTAGTACTTTATTGGCATGTTTCTATGTATCTTGTTATGTCCTTCTGAGGACCTGGTCCATTTCCAGGTGTAGCTGTTCATGAGTATTCGCAGGAGCGCAGATCTGGACTGGTTACTTATATTTTTTGAGGAGGTCTTTTCTTTGAGCCCCGTGATTGCTAGTTGATATTCTTATATTGTGGTTGTTGTGTTGCACTTATATTTTCTAGTTGGTAGTGGATTTGTTTCCATCCAACTATCGTCTTTAGATACTTTGTATTGAGATCTAGTTTCATAGATATTGGTTACATATTTATATTTGATTTTCTGTGGATGAGATTTAGTTATACCCTGTGACTTGTGATAGTTATACCACTTGTGAATTAATATTCATTATACAGCGTACGCGTGTGTTATGGTTTCCATATATTGGAGTTGCCATATACATGCGGCTGGCATGCTTACGTGTCCTAGTCCTAAGTATTTTGGGACTGGGGCGTGACATGAACTAAAAGAAAATAAATAGAGGCTACTCATGAATAAAAATATTTATATAGACTCTTTGTTAGGGTTAGGGTTAGGGTTAGGTTGAGAAATATTTTAATTGACACAAGTGTCCCTCTCATTCCTTCATGAATAGAATCTTAAAACTCTTAGGAAGAAATATTCTATTCTTGAGTCCAAATTGGTTTAATGGTCCTAATCTAGTCATGACTAAATAATGGTTCAACTTAACTAGTCTAAATAAAATAAGTAACATCAGTCACATATTATATATATAATATTCTAATATTCAAATAATGGTCAAATGACAGAAATACCCTTGCTATGAAAATGTGGTGGTTACAGGTAAGTAATTACTACGTCCATGTTTATGTTATCTCAATGTAATATTATAAGCTAATATTATGATACTAATCAACGATTGCTCCGTTATTTTTTAGTACATATAATGATGTGCCGAGGTCGGATAGACCCTACATAACAGACGAAGAAGTAGAATAAGAAATGAGACGTCATTTTTCTTTTTGGTTAAGCGCATATGTTAGAAGCTCGGTAATTACTTTTTCTGTATGCACTTAGATAATAAATAACTTACTATCGCTTATTTAGTATTTAGGTCGATCGTCTAATAACATCCGAGACTGAATCAATTAGAACTCTAGCCAAGGGACCAATTACTGCCATCAAAATATGGCCAAGTTACTGTGTGAATGGGTTTAGGTTCAAGTCAACAAATGCTCCGATCAGAGACACCTTCATGGATCTTGATTCCACAAAAAATAGTTATTTGTATATCAGATCTTCGAACTACAAAGACGTCGATCCATGCAATAATTTTTTTGGCATCTTACAAGTTGACATAAAATTATAGCACAGAACCTGCTAAGATCGTATTATTCAAGTATGAATGGTTCGATCCTATTCAAGATCAAGGTTGAAAAATTGACAAGCATGGTCTTATGGATATAAACTACAAGCGTAGATATTAAGGCTACGGACGATTTGTCCTATCAAGTCAGGCTCTGCTCGTGTACTTCACAACTTATCCTAGATGGAGAATAACGAGATCAGACTGGTGGACAGTATACAAGACTAAAGCTAGAAATACCTTTGACGTTGACGAAATAGCTTATCAGGAGGACGAGCTACCTCTTGTAACAAATATTGTAGATATAGACTCTACAAAAGTTACTCATTATACGACTAATATTGTAGAAAAGGTAGAATTATCCGAAGAGGAAGACAAAGTAGATGAAAGTGAAGATGAGGAGGAAGTGAAAGCGGAAGAGGAGGATGAGGAAGACGAACAAGATAAATTTTCTGAAGATGATTAAAAATAAAATAAATCTATTTGGACCTATGACATCTATTATATTTTGACTGTAGAATATACTATCCATTTAAACTTGTGATACTATTAGTTATTTACTGTGCAATTATATTAATACTGTGAAATATGTATAATATTTTGACTATAGAATGTACTATATATCTGTTTATTTATTTTATCATCATATGTTGTTATCAGGTATCACAGGATGACACAGACGTTTGGCGGGTCCCAAGGTAGACGAAGTGCTCCTTAGGTACTGCTTACTGCTGGTTCTGGATCCATGTCGCCAAGTACTCCAGTATATCGACCAGCCACATCTTCGACTACGATGACGTTAAGTGGCAGCACTCATGGGATGAGTAGTTTCAGGCCTGAGACTACTCCATCGTCCAGCATTCCTCCTGCTGACGGAACCATGGAGTTAGATAAGCAGATGGTGGAGGTTGAGCTGACTCTATCTCCGTATCAGCGAGATCCTCCATGCGCACCTCCGGACGAGACGATGACGTAGATTTGGACCGACGGTACAAAGTAAGTCAATTAGTTGGTTTATCATCATATATATCGTGTATTTTTTATTCATCATATATTCACTTTTTTATGAATATAATTATCTCTGTATAGATATCGTCCATCATCGGTATTGAGACGCCTGAGCCACTTTCTGAGGTACAATTTTTATGGCCCTTGGATCAACTACTCTGATGCTCTGGACGAGGGAAAGGCGTTCTGGTTTCCCACTTCATGATAAAATTATATTTGGGTTTAATATCAATCATCTAATTTATGCATATTATATAACTTACTAAATTATTTCTTGTAGCAAACGTAATTTTTATCCACCGCACCGAGCCGAGTTGATCGAGCAGATATTTCCTGCCGTCACCGCCAAGCTAATCCGTGATGCTATGGATGACCAAAAGGCTCATGATCGTGAAGAAAAACCAATCCAAGGTTGGATAACGCATGAGCAGTGGACTGCGATGAGGGCCAGATTCGACGATCCAAGGTACAAGAAAAAGTCTGAAAAGGCTAAGGCCTAAGAAGAAGGCAACAAAGTGGTATGGTGGCTCGATTCCGATGACAAAATATTTTCGTTGTTTGGTAATTTTTATTTTAGATATATTATTTTAATGCAAGTACGATAAAATATAGTATACTCCATCTCCTCGAAGCCTCATTAACCTCCTTGGTCCCGGATCGTCAACAGAGTTAAAGAGCCGCTGCAGTGCTCGATCTCCACCGTCACACTTACCCAGATTCTTTTTTATTGTACTTAGGCTCTAGGTATTATATTTTTTTATATTATTTGTCAATTCCCAATCAATAAAAAAAGTTTGTTCAACTTTGCATCCCAGGTTATATATATATATATATATATATATATATATATATATATATTTGGAGACATAAACATCCGAGTTTGATGGGTGGAGGTTCGAATCTCCCAGAAGCATTGCTCGAGGATTAAATCGAGGTATTTCTATCCGGATCAGAAGGAATTGTGTGAGAGCTCAACTAGAGGATGTTGTGGACGGATGCCAACAGGCGATTTGGAGGATAGGTGTGATGTGTGATGCGTTGTGCGAGTGCAATATGTGATGCAATACGGGTGATGCATATGCGGTGCGATGCGGCTAGTATTTGGTTGCGGTGTGGTGCAAAGCGGTTTTAAAGTCAGATGCAAGTGGTCTAGGTTGTGAGTTGGTGATGTTGAGTATGATGCGATGTGGCGTGCTAGTATTCTTGAGACTCGGTTTGTAATTTTAATGTGTCGTTTTCTTCAAATTTTAATTTATTATTCATATTTAATGTATGTGAATTTACCGGTGTTGAGTGTTACACCGAAGGGTTCGGCGAACCCAGAAAATTCAACGGAGGGTTGCTAGGGGTCTATTTATTTTTATGAACTGTGTTATTGCAAGGATATATGAAAAATCATATGACAAACTGAAAGCATACATTTATTTCAGATTTTTAAATTTTTTTTCAATTTATCGACATTTAGCGACGTTTAACGACGTCACTAAATACGTCGCTAACTGATCAGAATGTTATTATTTTTGTCGCTAAACGTCGCTAAATGGCTGACACGACAGTATTTATCAGGTCAACAAAATGTCGCTAAATAGAAAAAAATTAACGACATTTAGCGACAAATGACACGTCGCTGATTTAGCGACTTAACGTCGCTAATTTGAAATAAATTAACGACGTCTAAATATTGTTAATAAACGTCGCTATAGCGACGTTTTGCAATATTTTTTCTGTCAGCGACTAGCTAAAATATGACTTCACTGAAACTTCGCTAATTACGTCGCTAAAAAATTTTAACGATATTTTATGTCATTTAGCGACGTTTTCAGACGTCGCTAATTTGAGTTGTTCCAGTAATGTTGGTAACAGTGACCGATTGAGTAGACTACATTGAAATATTAACTCAGTAAATTATATAGCTTCCCTTCCATAAGGTGCGTCTGTTACTATTATCACTAGAATTAGCATAAACTAATATAATATGCTGGAAAACAAGAATGATATAAAATACAACATCAAAGTTAGGGTTTATCAGCTTACCCATAGAATTAAATGCAATCATGCCTATATACAATTAAACTAGAACAGACCAGTTAATCACAGAGCATAATCGTGCCATAGCCTAAAACCACAAGTGATCTTTCATCACCCAATATATACGGGAGTCTCAGTAAACTCTCCTCAAGGCATTTCCTTTCATATTTGTAACAAAATAAGCATCAAGAAAATACTTTTTGCAAGAAAGAAAATACCTTTGTAGAAATTAAGGCCATGGTACAACTATTTAAATGTTTAACAAAAAGAATTCCTAATAAAAAAAACCAGAAAAACTTTGGTGGCAAGATCCAGACAACCTAAAATCGATTCTTGACTTTCATATCAACACATCATGCAACATTACTAAATTTAACAATCCACTATATCCTCAACATATACGTTCGGAGGCAGGGGCGGATCTATTGGTGGGCTGAGGTGGGCTCCAGCCCACCCAGCCAGCCAATTTTTTTTTTTTAGGTCTTGCAAAAAGGCTTTGAGGACTCCAGCCCACCACCCAACTGAATAGGTTTTAAGTTTATGCTCCAGCTCCATCCTCCATGGAACCTAGTTATAGCAACCTATGGTTCTCATCTCCCCCCTTACCTCTCTCCCCATGAGCTCGACAGCAAGGCTTGGGCAAGTCCCATCCGCAGCGCAGATAGGTCCAGTCTTGTCGAGAGCTAGGGAGAGTCCCATCTCTCAACTTCTCTCTCAATAAAGAATCAAAGATGCACCTCACCCAAATCTCAAGCTAGGGAGAGGCTCCAACTCCATCCTTCTCCGTCCTCCTCCCGTTCGGCGTCTTCCTCCGCCACAGCTGCTGCATGCGTAAGCTCCACCAACCATTTATTTACTTTTCCAGTGTCACTACCAGAATAAGCGGTATTAGCGACGTATTTTAGCGACGTCTAGTTAAAACGTCGCTAAATCAGCGACTCTGTAAAACGCGTCGCTAGACGTCGCTAAATGGCGACATTTAGCGACGTTTAGCGACTTTTATTAAGATTTTAAAAGGATAGTCGCTATAAGTTCAATTAAGGTCGCTAAACGTCGCTAATATATCTGATTTAGCGACGTTTAGCGTCGTAATTAGCGACGTATATATCAAAAAAATTTAGCAACGTATTTAGCGACTTCATTTGCGTCGCTAATTTTAATTTTAGCGACGTAATTATTTGACGTCTCTAAACGTCGCTAATTTTTGTTTAATTAGGGCTCGGTTTTCTTTTCTCCGTCTGTCGAAAATTTCGTCGAAAATTTCGAAACCTTTCGAATTCCCCCGCCACCCCCCCCCCCCCTCTCCGGCGACCGGATTTCCACGGCTGCGTCTACTCCGGCTTCCCCCTCCTCCTCCTCGAGCTCTAGGTAATCTCTCTCTCTCTCTCTCTTTCTCTCTCATGTGACACTGACACAAGACACTTGACAGACACGACACACGCACACAGACACGACACACGCACACAGACACACACGACACACACACACACAGACGCAGACACACACACACGACACACATAGACGACACACACACAGACACACACACAAACACGACACACACACGACACACAGACACAGACGCAGGGGTTAGGTTTAGGGTTGGGGTTAGGGTTAGGGTTAGGGATAGGGTTAGATTTTTTGACCTGGGGTTAGGATTAGGGTTAGGGTTTGCTTTGCTTGTAAGTGTTTTTTTAGGTTACTTTTTGTTGTTGATTTTTAAGGGGCTTTAGGATTTTGGGCTTCTCAATGGATGTGTATCATAATTTTCTAGTTATACACTTTAAGTGTTTGTTTAAATGCTAGTGTGTGTGTTATATTGGAGGCTATGATATATGTATTTGTGTAGATGTCATATATATATATATATATATGTGTGTGTGTGTGTGTGTGAGTGTGTGTGTGTGTGTATTTTCGTGGTTGTGTGTGTGTGTCCCTTAACTAATGAGGTGCCTGTGTGACTAATGGTGTGTATGTGGCAGTGGGGGAATAAGTGGTGTGTTGGTTAGCTTATAGAAGCTGTGATAGCAGTGTAGAGTGATATGCACATATCAGTACACATCATTTGGTGCTTACACAACAGGGTTGGGCAGCACTGTGCTGTGGTCGGGCTATGAAGTATCAGTAACAGCTGCAACTTATGTTGCACTGCTAGAGAGAGAGCAACACCGCAAGAGATAGGGGAAGTATTGGTAGTTGGTACTGCTGTTGTATCTGTGTGAGGGAGCCAATTGGTGCTCGAGTTGTACTAAGGGGAGGAGAGTCACTGCTCAATAGCAGTGACTTAAGTGTTGTAAGGATGATGAGATACTTGTGCCTGTGGGTGTGTGAGTGTATGAATGTAATATCGTGTTTGAGTATGGATTATACACAGGTTGTACAAGCATGGAGAAATGAGCCTGGGGAGGGAGTGAAGGTCAGTTGCTCAAGCACATACATGGTGCTCTGTGCAATCTGATAATTAGAAGAGCAGAAGTTCAGTGATGAAATTTTAACAAAAATGTTAGCAGTGGCAGTAGTAAATGACAAGTGAGAAAGTTTGAGGGTGTGTATCTTGATAGCATGTATGTGGTGGTAATATTGAACTATGAAGTGACTAAAGGGGGGGGGGCCTGGATGATGCGATGTTCAGTTGAAAGTTAAGTAATTAGTGTAAGTTGGGTAATGCAGTGTCAGTGGGTGTATTGGTTAGTGTCACCCCCACATTTTTAGATGAGGATAATTTTGTCATTTTGTATAGTTATTTTATTTTTAGTGATTTAATATTAATTGGTGTGCTATTTAATTAAATTATGCTTCCGTTCCAATAGCTAATTCTTTGTTTTCATCTATCTTACTTTAGAATGATACATAAAGCTTTATAATCTACTTTAGAATGATCTATACTGCTACATAGTCAATTTGCTAATTCTTTGTTTTCATCTATCTTACCAGATGGCACCCAAGAGAGCGACACCTCCTACTGTTAAGGAGGAAGTTATGCCTCCTACTGTTAAGGAGGAAGTGATGCCGACTACTGTTAAGGAGGAAGAGATACCACCTGCGGGGAGTTCCAGTCACCCAGCACCTATCGCGGCGGTATCTCAGACGGGGAGTTCCAGTCACCCAGCACCTATCGCGGCGGTATCTCAGACGGGGAGTTCCAGTCACCCAGCACCCATAGCGGAGCTTGATAACATTAATGCTGCTTATGCGCAGTATTTGAGGGACTGGTATCTGCCCCATTTTGGAAATCCTCGAGATTGATACTATAATGTTTCATATACTTATATATTATGCATTTTGTGTTACTGTGATACTCTGATACTTATATATTATGTGATGCTGTTTATGTCCATTTTGTGTGAATGTGATGCTGTTTATGCCCTTTTTGTGTTACTGTGATGCTGTTTATGCCCATTTTGTGTGACTGTAAAACTTTTATTGTCTGTCTATAATATTTGTGTGTATTAATTGTATGACTGTGATACTTTTATTCATATTCAATATTGTTAATCCGGTGTTGAGTGTTCCACCGAAGGGGTCGACGAACCCATAGAATTCAACGGAGGGTTGCTCCGGGTATATTTTAAATTAGAAATTTATAAATTGCAGGAATAATAGTTTGGAAAAATTCAGGTTTTTTTTTAATTTTTTTGTAACTTTAGCGACGTATTTAGCGACGTTTAGCGACGTCTAGCGACGTTACTATAAGTCGCTAAAAAAGTCGCTAATTAGCGACGTGTATTTAGCCGTCGCTAAATACGTCGCTAAACGTCGCTAAATATGTCGCTGTACGTCGCAAATTGCTGACATGGCAGTACTGCCAGGTCATTAAATACGTCGCTGTTACGTCGCTATATAAGTCGCTAATTAGCGACGTTTAGCGACTTTAATAAACGTCGCTATTTAGTGACTCGGAGTCGCTAAACGTCGCTAAATTTAGCGACACAAAAAAGTCGCTAAAATACGTCGGCATAGCGACGTTTAGCGACGTTTTTCCTTTCGGCGACTTGGTTTTTCCCGACTGCGTGAAAACGTCGCTAAATACGTCGCTAAAATTTTTTAGCGACGTTTTTTTGTTATTTAGCGACGTTTTTGGGCGTCGCTATTTTGACTTATTCTGGTAGTGTGTAAGCTATACTAGCTTAAGATTTGGGGGGTTTTGGGTATGGGTAGTGGTAGCTCCGGATCCTTCAAAATTGTTACATGTTAAATTTTATGGTGAATGGACACAAAAAATCACCATCTAAAGGATATTATCATACTACATTGATAGAAATCGGTGTCCAAAACTTGGACCCACAATTATATTCCATATTTTAAAAATTGGGATGTAATGATATTGTGCTATTATAAATTCAATCAAAATGGATTAAAGTTTGGTCTTGGTTACCAGGTTTAATATTTTGTACTCTTATTATAAAAAAGAAGAAATAGCAAATTATATTGGTGGTGTATGCAATAGTTATCCAGGAACTAAAATATTTTCATTTAACAATGTACAGTAAGTCAGAAATGGATAATATTGTCGGCTCATGTTTGTTTTTGAATAAGTGATGACAGTTAAACAGGGGCAGAAATTGATTCATAAGTGATATTGTTCCTTTTTTTTCTTGCAACTCGTAGAATGAATGTCTGAATACTTTGCATAAAAAATTTCCTTGCTCTGGTATTAACAGGCTAACAACATTGCTACAGTTAGGAACTTAGGAGGATTTGAAACTTGACAGAGTGCAGTTGTGCATGTATATTTAAATCAAGTTCTACATAGATAATTGACAAAAGTGTTCAAGTTTATGATATTTAAGACTTAGTTTGGTTTATACTTTATATTGATAAGAGTTTGGTTTTAATGCTTAAAGTCTGATGACTCTGATATGATACTTAGTTTGCTTTATATGCAAATTGCAACACTAATCCTATAGGCCTAAATGGCAATACCATATACCTATGCTGCAAGAGTCCCATCCATTTGCCCAAAAAGAGATGCATAAAAGTTTCATGAATCTTAATCAGTTACATGCACTTGAAGAGAACTATAACATGTGATATATCAACATGTTTATTTGTCCATGATATGTGATTGATGTTTCTATTGAGACAAAATTACAGTCGTCATCATCTCAATAATTCAAAATAATGGTGCTAAAACTAGAAAAATATTATTTAAAAATAGAATTTTCACAGTACTGGATTTAATTATAGGCTCACCAAACACATGGTTTAAATTCTCCCACTTCTCTACTTCATTCAGACTCAAATTGTTTCCAAAATTTCTGAAATAACTACATAGGTAAGCCAATTTTAAACTGCCAATACCTACCATAATTGCAGAGGCCCATAGCATCATAATTACTAAAGTTTCTCTACTTTTAACTTCCAGTAATGGAATCTGTACTTATATCATAATTTTTTGTAATATCACACTACACCACTGGATTTGATAACTATTTTTTTGTTGGAAAATGATATTTGAATCACATATTTGGATTATGATGGCATTCTAAGAAATAATTTGTGTGTGAAATTTTTATATTATATTTTAAGTTCAGTCCGGAGTAAACTAAAATCCTGGCTCCGCCCTTGTTCGGAGGGCATGCAATTTATTTATTCAACTCGAAGACTCACTAAACTCTTAAGTCAAGAAAGCACTTTAGGTAAGTTCTATGCAAGAACACGGCTCTTTCATTGCATCGACTCTAGCTAGATCTATGGGTTTATTTTACTAACTATTATTTGATAATGTTTTAAGCATAAAAACTCTGGAGAACAGGTCTTTCCCTACGAGGACCGGTGGTTGAATCCAGTCAATTTGATATCGTAAGGATTTCAATGGCAGTTCTGATAGATGTAGATTGGTTGAGCTCGCTGAGGAGTCGAGTGGAAGGCACCAGGCTGCGGAGGCACCGCCGCGACGAGCCCCGCACCATCTTCAGAGTCCCCGCCAACATGCACGAAGGCGATCCCAAAGCCTACGAGCCGAGGATCATCTCCTTCGGCCCCTTCTCTCGCGACAAACCCGCACTCAAGCCCAAGGAAAAACTCAAGTTCCGGTACGTGCAGAGGCTCGTCCAACGCAACCCGCACGTGAAGCTAGAGGACTATGCCGAATTGATCAGAGGGCTAGAGGTTCGATCGCGCGCTTGTTACTCCGAAGACATAGACATGGGGAGCAATGAGTTCAATGAGATGATGTTGCTCGACGGCTGCTTCTTCGTCGAGATCCTTCTTACGCTGACCGACCCCGCTGATAGAGCCGACGCCGCCGGTGACGATGTAGAGGAGGAGGAGGAGGATCCGGTCCTGACCACCAACTGGACTTTGCCGCTCATAGAGTATGACATGCTGATGCTCGAGAACCAGATCCCGTTCTTCATCGTCGAGGGCGTGTTCGAGCTGTTCACTTCGGCCGGCACGTATGATCAAACCAGGTTCGGTTCGCTGAACACGCTTCTGTTGTCCTTCTTCGACGATCTCCTTCCAAATCAGCAGATGTTCCTGCTGCCGGATTTGGATGTCCCCACGTTCCACCACGCCCTTCACTTCGTCCACTACTGCATCATGCCGGAGGAATACAAGAAGTCCACCCAATCCGAGATTAAGCAGGCCTATAAGCACTTCATATATCTCAAGATCCGCAAGATAAAGCGGCTGTCGTCGGACCTCTACCGCCGTCTCCTCTCTTCCATCAGAGGGCCCCGAAACAGCGACGACGACAGCGACGACGACGACGGGTCGACCGAAGAGTACTCACCAGCCACTCCTGAGTCGGTGCCGTGCGCGACCATGCTCAACGAGATGGGCGTCAAGTTCAAGGAGAAGGACGCCAAGAGCTTCCTGGACGTGGCGTTCCGCGGCGGCACGATGGAGATCCCTCGGCTCCAGGTGTACGACCAGACGAACTCCCTCTTCCGCAACCTTATAGCCTTCGAGCAGTGCCTCCCCGAGGTCGGCACGCACGTGGCGACGTACGCGCTGTTCATGGACTGCCTCATCGACAGCGGGGCGGACGTGGCGCTGCTGCACAGGAACGGGTGCGTGGTGAACGGCCTGGGGAACGACGAGGACGCGGCGAAGCTCTTCAACCGGCTGTGCAAGGAGGTTGCGGTCAACTACGACACGTGCTATCTGGCTACCCTGTTCAGGGACGTCAAGAACCATTGCGACTCGAGATGGAACAAGTACAGGGCGAAGCTGATGCGCGACTACTTCAGCAATCCGTGGTCGTTCCTCTCGCTCCTCGGCGCGCTCGTCATAATAATGCTCACTTTTATACAGTCATTGTTCGCCATTCTCGCCTATTTCAAAACTCCACGCGCCTCCTAGACGGCCAGCAGGCCTGCCACGGATCGATCGTAGGCACAGCGTGTACATACTTGCATGGGGTTAGACGACTCTGTCTCTTCAACGCACAATGAAGAGGAAGCTGAAGACATGTTTTTGGACTCCCTCCACAAACACAGTGTATATGAAATAAATTAAAAAAAAAAAAAAAAAAACGTTTTGTATATATACTGGTTGCTCTTTTATTATTTTTTATTTTTTACTAAATGGTTCTTGTGATTAAAGATTAATCCAAGAGTCGCTTAATATTTTTTTTTTTGATATATATTGTTGGTGTTTTCCACTTGGATTTGGGAGTTTTAGTCCCACATTGAAAAACTATCAATATGTATATCTCAATATATAGCTATGGTTAGTAATTGTATATGCACATGGGGTGGAGGTCCATGTAGATTGACTTTTCCTAGAGAGTTTAACTGTGGACTCCATTATGACAATCTTTTTTTAGTCACTGCCTTTGGAAAGTTTTCCTTAGGAGCTAGGCTTAGCGATTAAGACTCGGACTCGGGCTCGTGCTCAAGGGCGCAAAGTGGTGCTTTGTTGGCGCACTTTGCACTTGCACGGTTGCTTGCTCGGGCACATGCTTCGTGGAGCCATGTTGCCTGGAGAGCATGCGGTCAGGTACGCATGCGTCTCGGTGAGTATGCGGTCGGTTGCCATGCGGACAGGTGCGCATGCTGCTCGGTGGCCATGTGGCCAGGAGCTCATGCGGCTTGGTGTCCATGCGGCCTATAAAGAGTCTGACGTTGAGGGGACATGGCCTGCTTTCGGCGTTTGGCGGCACTGTCTGTCTCGTGTAGAACAACGTGTCAGGTGGCACGACCGTCTGCTTTCGGCGTTTGGCGGCGCTGTTGCCTCATGCAGTGCAGAGTGCCTTGCGGCGCCGACGACTCTCTCACCCGGATTTGGGGGATCAGGTCGGTCAGCGCTTATGCGGCCTGGAGTTCCCTCAGGCCTGATAGGTGCTGTTTTCTTCTATATATAGAGGACCTCCTCTTTCATTTGAGGAGAGAGAACACACATGGAAAACCGAGAACACCCGATCATATGCGGCCCAGAGTATCTCCCTCTGACGTGGTGTTTTCGAGTGTTTTCGAAGGTGAGTTGAGCGTTCCAGAAGTTCTTTTGTGAACTTGCTCGTTCCTGGGGGAAGATCGTCTGTACGACGAATTCTACTTTGAGCAACGGTGGTTTTTACCACCCCAGCAAGGAGCGTCACTTCAGTTTTTTCTTTGCTTCATTCTTTCTCATTGTAGCGTCTGCGAACGTGAAGAGAAGAACGTTTTACGTGTTGCTTGTTGTAATCTTCATTTTCTTCGGAGCCAGTTTGTAAAATGCATGTTCTTGGTTCGTGCTTTGTTGGAATCGAGAAATATCATATGACGAACTCCTGTGTGAATCTTTGATCTCGACAACAACTTGGGTTCCAGTAGAGAGCGGACCTTAGGGTCTCGCTAGCGGCTCTGCTATGGCCCTCGTTCTACCATCTTTGATCCATCTCGGGACCAACAATCTCAAAGCAGGATCCGAAGAAAGATGTAGAACATCCGATCAAATATTCTCGGCAACAACTTTTTATAAACTTGAGAAGATTGACGGGATACACTTTGAACATTTGGATGAGGGAATGAGTCATTTGTCAAATGTTGAACGTGAGTTGTCAGAACCAACCACTTCCAAGAATGGAGGAGTTAGCGTTTGAAGGACGCACATTCCAGTTGGAAGGAAGATTACAAGTTGACCAAGGATTATAGAGTATGCGCATAACGAGACTTAGCGCATGCCATTTCTTGGTGGTTGGCAAGACTTGGCCGCATAGAAGTCTCTTGCCGCATAGAAGGTCCTGCCTCATGACAGAGGTGGCCGCATAGTATCTTGGACGCATACAGGACGTATGGAGGCTTATGCGCATGCAAGACGCATGGAGGCTTATGCACATGGTATGACTTGGCGCATGGAGGCTTTACGCATGGAAGTCACTGCTCTGGCAGGACTTGACGCATGGCTGGAATTGGAGCTTGAAAGCATAACCAATTCGAACCATTATATCAAGGTATAGCTAAAACTTGGTTCCTTTGATTACTTAACTTGGTTTCTATGATTGCGCAGGTTGAGTTATCAAGTGTGGCTATTGACTGGTGGATGAACACTGGTGCATTCGGCCATGCATGCTCTGTGAAAGAGTTGTTCACCAAGGAAGAGCACTATCTAAGAAAGAGGTCTCTATGGCGAACAAGTGTCAAGCAAAAGATCTAGGGATCAGGATTATGATTCTGGACTTTCGTCTTGAGGAAGAGATTGCTCTTATTGAGTTGTGTCGTATCTGACTAAGACATATCCTTTTCAAAGATATCTAAGTTCAGGGATATCTCTAAGATGTGGGGGTAAGTAGGTGGAGACACGTGATGGCTATGTTCAGACATAGGTAGTTGTCACGCCCCAGTCCCAAAATGTCAGGAACTAGGCCACGTGTCACTGGCCAGCTGACACGTCACTAAGGGCTTAATCCACTTTGATGGACCCAAAGGGACGTGCTACGCTGTCCTAAATTACTACAAGTATAGAACAGGTAAAGCTATCTCATCCACAACAAAATGTCAGAAAACAAATGCTGAAATATATATATAACTGAGTCTGATACAGTACACAACTGGTGAGCTTACAAGCCTACTACAAAAACTGATAATAGCGCAGAAAAATCAGATAGACTAAGCAGTGTCTATCTGATCAAAACATCTCCATCTCCAGGTAGCAGCATCTAGGGTCAAGTCTACTCTGAGGGTGTCTCCTCGAGCTCCTCCTCAGTAGCACATCTGGCCTCCTGATCAGGCCCGTACACTGTGGGGTAGAAAGCCTCATCTAGATCTGGCAAGGAACCAGGTCCTCAGTGGGACGTAACAAGATACAGAAAAATGACATGCCATGTAATGTAAAAATACTGAATAAAGAAAAATAAATACAGGGTACTAACCATACTAAGTGAAAATGCAAGTAAAGATCCAGTAGTACGCATGGGAATGTGTGGCTAGACATACGCTGACGTAATTCACCAATCGTGGCGACTGGCTAATATAGGTGTCGTATGCCCCCGACTCAGGGAACTCTGCAATCGACCATCATTGGTACGAAGGTATAAAACATTATTGGAGGGGGTGTCCCATACGTCAACTAGTTATCTTTCCCATCCCAATGAATCTAAATGTCAAATCGTACATTTCCTGAGTTCTTCTAATCCGTGATGCGGGTCACACGTACTGGTAGCTAACCAAATACGCAGCTCACATCCATATATGTAAATGCAACCATGTTGCGTGTTTCCGTGATAGGGTTTAGGAGAATATATTAGGATATTCTCTCAGCTGTTGGTGAGTCTGTAATATCATGTCAACATAACAGTTGACTGTACCCAAGGCAGTCTCAGGTGGTCATGGTATATAAATTTCAGAAGCAAGAAGCATATAACAATATTTGAGAATTTAAACATTTAACTTGGCAAGGTATACTTGCCTACTCCCTGATAGTGTTGAAACCCTGATTTTACAGTCAGTTGTGAAGGTGCTGGTGACAGGGGGTCACTAGCTGTGCTGAAGTTGGCTTCTGTTAAAACAGATAGGTTTCGTGAATATCGTAGTTTGTAATATAAAGCATATATAGTATAGATATAGTATGTATATATATAGATATAATATATATATCAGTATGTATATAATATATAAAGAATAGTAAAGAAATGCAGGTATTAGTGGCAGGGTATATCCACTGCTGTTTATACAATATATTATAATATAATATTATCAGGGTTTATCCTCTGATATAAATAATATAGGTAAATTGAAAGAACATGACAGAATTTAAATACATATATAAATAATATTTATCAGGGTCTATATATGACCACTGGATAAATATACAATAATTATAAATATGTATATATAATTAAGCTGTAATATCCAGCAATATATATAATATTATATAATAAATTGAAATGACATTGCGATAATTGAAATAATATATATAACTATAAGCTGTATTATCCAGCTGGTATAAATATATATATATATATAGATAATATATATCTATAGATATTTATATATAGTATAATTAGATAATATAGATATATATAGATATATATATATATAATAGGTGCAGGAAAATTAAAATGCAGGAAAGAAAAATAAAGAAAATGCAAGTATATATAAATATATGTATACACATATATATATATAATTTAAAAACAGAAAATTACATATATTAATAATTATATAACATATATAAATATGTTATATATATTATAGTATACATATAAATATATATAAATACATATAATATATATATACTATAGATATATATATATACAATATTACATAATATAATATGGTAGATATACATATATACATATACATATATATGTAAAATATATATATAGATATATATAAAATATATATACAGTATAATATACTGTAAATAGTATAATACATACATATATAAAATTATACATATAAATACATAGTAATATACATATATATATTCATATATATATATACATATACATATATATATGCATGTATTATAGATTATATACGTATTTTTAAATAGTATAGTATATTTATACCTTACAGGTGGCAAGGGGGGTCCCACGCGGTGCTGCCGGCGGGAGGACGGCGGCGGAGCTGGCCGGAGGCGGCCGGAGGAGCAGCAGCAGTGGCAGTGTACACTGGCAGCAGCAGCAGCAGTTGCAGTCTTGCGGGGGCTGCCGGCGGCGGAGGAGCTGACGTGGTGGCCGGGCAGGGTGAGGGAAAGGTGGAGGGAGGAGTGGCGGTCAGTTTGGTGGTGGTGGCGGAGGTCCACGACGGTGGTGGTGGCGGCTAGGGGCGGCCGGAGTTGGAGAGGGTAGTTCGGGTTGGGGTGGTCGACGGCGCTGCGGGGGCTAGGGCGGCCGGAGCAGGCGTCGTGGGGAGGTGAGGGGGTGGTAGTCGGAGAGAGGAGGTCGGGGCGAAGCGGTGGGGTAGGGTGGCGGTGGTCGGCGACGGCCGGAGGCGGCGGGGAAGGTGGTTCGGGTGGAGGTGTTGCTGGGGACAGTGGGGAGAGGAGGAGGGTGCGGGGGCTGTAGCAGCCGGAGCAGGGCGGCGCCGGCGGTGGTGCTTGGCCGGAGGGAAGAGGGGAGGGTGGCGAAGGGCTGGCCGGAGTTGGGTGGCCGGCGGTGGTCGGAGATGGCCGGGGGAAAGGGTTGTAGGTTTGAATGAAGAAAACCTAGGGTTTATATAGGATTTTGCCTAATGGCATAGTTGTAAATATTTAGAAGTTCAGGGGTATTTTGGTATTTTGATATTTTTAGGATATTTTCCAGCAGAAATTTCTGGATGCTATGGTGGGTCCTACCCACCTATGGTCTAGCCAATAGAATTTGGCCACCTAGCATGCAATTTTGCATTTTAACCCCTAACTTTTCAAATATTGCATAATTGCATAAAATTGTAATTTGCGTAATTTCGCAATTTACCTGATTTTAAATACTGATTTCCCGAAATTCTAAATTGTACAAAAATGAGGGAATTAGCTGGGGAAAAATGGTTTGGACAGTGTGGGGTGATTCTGGGCAGGTGCAGGGTCTAATATTGCAGGTGATACAGTCATCGTATTTATTATTTAATAAATACTGCGCACGGTGTTCACTAATTATTTAGAGGCTATTAGAGTCATAATTTCTCTACGGTGTCAAAACGATAATTGAAGTATAATTAGAGTAGAATATTATCGTATTTTTGGTTGGGCAATCAGGTGCCTACTGGTCCTCAAATCTCTAAGGGTACAGAGATGGGTAAAGAGCAGAAAATTAAATAGGAAATAAATACATACGTTTGTAACGATATTTGTGCGACTAAAACGAAGCATCAAACGAGGTTTCTGGAAGTTGCACAGAATACAGAAAAAGTAGTCTGACTAGTCTAGAGCAGGAATGTGAAATTTGTTTAGGGTTAACAGCTAGTGTGATGCCCTAGTCAATTGTGTAATGAACATGTGCACAATCAATATAATATATAATAAATAAAATTTTAAAAAGTTGCACTAATTCTAATTAGTCAAAATTAATCCTAATTTACTGAAATTTGGTCGAGGGAGTTTACAATCTACCCTCCTTAGAATATTTCGTCCTCGAAATAAAAACAACCATATAATGAGAATGAAAAAGGACATATGATGATTAAGAAAGATTGAATTTGAAATATTGGACATACCCTGGTTTGGAAATAGGTGGGGATAACGCTGACGAATATCCTCTTCTCGTTCCCAGGTGGATTCACCTGGTGCATGATGTCTCCATGCAACACGAACGAGAGGAATAGTCTGGCCTCGCAACACTTTCTCGCTACGGTCCAGAATCTCTACAGGCTCCTCCTGATAAGATAAGCTTGGCCCGATGGTGATCTCTGAGTAGTCTAGCACATGACTCGGGTCTGGAATGTACCTCCTCAGCTGAGATACGTGGAAGACGTCATGTACTCCCTCCAAAGTCTGAGGTAGAGCTAGTCTGTAAGCAACTTCTCCGACGCGATCTAGCACATCGAAGGGTCCAATGTACCTTGGACTTAGCTTCCCTCTTCCTCCAAATCTGATAGTTCCTCTAGTAGGTGAGATCTTTAAGAACACATGCTCCCCTACTTGGAACTCTAGAGGTCGGCGATGAATGTTGGCCCAGTGCTTCTGCCTGTCTTGTGCAGCTCGTAGGTGTCCCTGGATCTTCTTTACTTTCTCCACCGTACGAATAATCAGTTCTGGTCCCAAGATCTGTCTCTCGCCAACATCGCTCCAGCATACTGGGGAACGACATTTCCTTCCATATAAAGCTTCAAAGGGAGCCATTTGAATGCTCGCTTGATAGCTATTGTTGTAGGAAAATTCCACCAGGTGTAGATGATCTTCCCATGATCCGCTGAAATCAAGCATGCAGGCTCTCAGCATATCTTCAAGTGTCTGGATGGTGCGTTCTGATTGGCCATCTGTTTGTGGGTGATACGAGGTGCTGAACTTGAGGCGGGTACCAAGACTTTCTTGCATACTTCGCCAAAAGTAAGATGTAAATCTCGTATCTCTGTCAGATACTATGCTGACTGGCACTCCATGCAGACGTACTATCTCCTTCATATACATGTCCGCCAAGACTTCTGTGGATTGCCCGACTCTAAAAGGTAGAAAATGAGCAGCCTTAGTGAGTCTGTCTACAATTACCCAGACAGCATTACGACCACTAGGACTTCTTGGGAAGCCCGTAACAAAGTCCATCGTAATGTGTTCCCATTTCCACTCGGGTATTGGGAGGGGTTGAAGTAGACCGGCAGATCTCTGATGCTCAGCCTTGACTTGCTGACACACCAGACATTTGGCCACAAAGCGTGCTATCTCCCGCTTCATTCCATGCCACCAGTAATATTGCCGCAGATCTTTGTACATCTTTGTGCCTCCTGGATGTATAGAGTATACTGAGCTATGAGCTTCTGACATCAGCTCGTTACGAAGTTCTCCATTTGGAACATAAAGACGATTTCCACATCTTAGAGTCCCATCTTCGTGTATGCGACAACCGGTCTGGAGTCCAGCTTCTGTTCTTTGTCGAAGCCTCTGAAATCTTGCATCTGCTGGTAGAGCAGCTTTGATTCTTTCCACCAAGGTTGATTGCAGCTGGTAGTTTGATAAGTGACCATCAATTCCTGGCACAATGATCTCTATTCCCAACTTTGCTAGATCTCTCAGCAGATCTGGTTGGGTGATCATAAAGAATGCCGAGGGTCTTCTGCTTAGAGCATCTGCCACCATATTAGCTTTCCCTGGATGGTACTGTAGATCAATTTCGAAATCCGCCATCACTTCGAGCCATCGTCTTTGTCTCAGATTTAGGTCCTTCTGGGTGTAGACGTACTTCAAACTTTTATGATCGGTGAATATCTCCACTCTTTCGCCATATAGATAGTGTCTCCATAGCTTCAGGGCGAAGATGACTGCGGCAAGCTCCAGATCGTGAGTGGGGTAATTCTTCTCATGAGTCCTCAACTGTCTTGAGGCATAAGCTACAACTTTCCCATGTTGCATTAAGACACAACCAAATCCTTTTCCGGATGCATCGCTATATATGACGAAACCTCCGGATCCAGATGGTATAGTCAAAATGGGAGCTGTAGTCAGACGCTTCTTCAAGTCATCAAAAGCTGTCTGGCAATCTTCAGTCCATATGAACTCCTGCTCCTTGCGAGTAAGACGGGTAATCGGCTCCGCGATTCTTGCAAAGTTTTCTACGAACCTCCGGTAATATCCGGCAAGTCCTAGAAAGCTTCTCACCTCTGAGACGTTGGTCGGGGTTGGCCACGTCTCAACAGATGAGATCTTTGCTGGGTCTACCGAGATGCCTTCTCCTGTGATAACGTGTCCAAGAAATGCGACACGGTCCAGGAAGAATTCACACTTGCTCATCTTAGCATAAAGGCTCTCCCGTCTCAGTGTCTCTAATACCAACCTTAAGTGCTCTTCATGCTCCTCGTGGCTTTTTGAATACACCAGAATGTCGTCGATGAAGACTACCACGAACTGGTCCAGATATTGGTGGAAGACTCGGTTCATCAGGTTCATGAATACAGCAGGTGCATTAGTCAATCCAAACGGCATCACCAGAAATTCGTAATGACCATAACGAGTTCTGAATGCTGTCTTTGGAATGTCTTCTCTTCGTACCTTGACTTGATGGTAGCCTGATCTCAAGTCTATCTTCGAGAATACTACGGCTCCTGTTAGTTGATCGAACAGGTCGTCAATTCTCGGCAAGGGGTACTTGTTTTTGATTGTCAGAGCGTTGAGGGCTCTGTAATCAATGCACATGCGATATGTTCCGTCCTTCTTTGGTACAAACAACACTGGTGCTCCCCAGGGTGATGCACTAGGACGAACAAATCCTTTGATCTGTAGTTCCTCCAGTTGAAGCTTCAGCTCGTCAAGCTCCTTCTTCGCCAGTCGGTATACATTGGAGGATACTGGTGCAGCTCCGGGTATCAGCTCAATAATGAACTCCACTTCTCTGTCAGGCGGTAGGCCTGGCAATTCTTCTGGAAATACGTCCTCGAACTCTGCTACAATTGAGGGAAGTGCTGTCTCCATCGCCATGTAAGCTCTAGGAGTTTGGCCTACTCCTTGCTCGATGGTTCCACGGACATATTCGAACTCTGGGTGATCTGGGGGTCTAAAGATAACACTACCCTTTCGGCAGTCTAGGACAGCATTATTCTGGCTTAGCCAGTCCATGCCTAAGACAACATCGAAATTTGGCATTGGAAGTACCAAAAATCGCGCTCTTAGTCCTCTACTACAAACAACTACTGGGCAGGTTTTGATAATGTTGGTAACTGGAACAATACCTCCTCCAGTAAGTATTTTCCAACACTTGGGTAGCGACGAAGTAGATAGTTTGTGCATGGCTACGAATCTACTGGATATGAAAGACAAAGTAGCCCCAGAATCGAATAATACAGTTGCAGGTAATGATGCAACTAAAATGGTACCTGTTATAGTTTCCCCTTCAGGTTCTTCTGCAACGGCAGCTAACGCAAAGGCTTGTCCCTGCCTTTGTCCTCCGACTTGTGGTCTGGCCTTGAACTGGGCCTCCTGAGTAGGCAAGGGTGCTCCTCGCTGATATCCTCCTGATGTGGAGGGAAGCATCTTCTGAGTTTGAGCTCCTGGCTTCTGCCCTTGCTGAGGTGCTGCATCTCTACGTTGTGGGCAGTCTTTGGCCATATGATTTCTAGCTCCACATAGCAGGCATAATCCCAGCTTCTTTCTACAGTCATTGGCAAAATGCCCCTTCTTGCCACAAAAGTGACAAATCGGGAGCTCCCTCTTCTGGTAAGGCCCCGTCGTCTGTTGCGTCTGATATTGGGGACGACGTATAGGTCCTCCTGCTCCGTGCTGATTCTTGGCCGGGAAGGTTGGATTTGAGCGTCTGGCTCCTCGGCCAATGGCTTCTTGCTCCCTGGCTTCAGTAAGAACCTCGTTGTAGGAGATTCTCGACTGCGTTGTTGTGTGCCTCTGAAGCTCTTGGTTAAGGCCATGGTGGAATCTTTTAGCCTTCTTCAGCTCGTTCGGGATCAGATCAGTACCGAAACGACTTAGTCTGCTAAACTCCGCGTCGTAGGCATCTACCGTCATGTTTCCTTGCTCCAGGTGCAGGAACTGGGAGTATAGGGCATTCTGGACTGTCTCTGGAAAGTACTTGGCGTTGAAATGCTCCAGGAATTGTTGCCAAGTTTGGTCTTTGCCGACGCTGCGCTCTATGGATTCCCACCAGTGATGGGCATTGCCAAGAAGTTGGCCCCTCACAGCGGTCATCCATAGGTCGGGAGTGAGTTGCGATCCTTCTAGCAGCATTTCGGTGTTGGAGATCCAATCGGAGATCTCTTCAGGAGTCTCGTTGCCTTTGAAATCCCTCGGGCTCATTTGACGGAAGCCTCGAACTGTGCCCGCTGGTAGGACAGGTACGGGTGTCGGAGTAGTAGTTCTCTCCAAAGCCGTCATCAACGTCTGTCGCAGAGCTTCAGTTTGCTGCCACTGAGACTGTCTCAGGGCCTCAGTTTGTTGCCACTGGTTCTGCAACATAGTCTGGAGAAACTGCAACATTTGAGTTTGACCCTCAAGTTGTGGCATCTGGATAGGCAAGGCTGGAGGTGGAGACAAAGGTGTCTCTGCATGTGGAGTTGGTGTCGTCTCCTGGCTAGAATTTTGGTGATTGGACGGAGTTCCTTGGGCACTTGGCGAAGGGTCTGTTGCTTGGTCAGCCCCATTATTCGCAAGTTTCCCGGGTATGTCCATATTTCTGAGGAAAATAGGATAATTAGAAAACACAAAGGAGATAATAAATGATATCAAGCATGATGCAATAATAAAGATTGTAAAGATGGTGTCAGTGTGGATGAGACCTAATATTTCTATCCTATTGCAGGCTTGCTGGGCATGTCATCATACCACTAGCAATAAAACTAGACCTGCATGGGCCACCACTAAAACCATGTCACGCCCCAGTCCCAAAATGTCAGGAACTAGGCCACGTGTCACTGGCCAGCTGACACGTCACTAAGGGCTTAATCCACTTTGATGGACCCAAAGGGACGTGCTACGCTGTCCTAAATTACTACAAGTATAGAACAGGTAAAGCTATCTCATCCACAACAAAATGTCAGAAAACAAATGCTGAAATATATATATAACTGAGTCTGATACAGTACACAACTGGTGAGCTTACAAGCCTACTACAAAAACTGATAATAGCGCAGAAAAATCAGATAGACTAAGCAGTGTCTATCTGATCAAAACATCTCCATCTCCAGGTAGCAGCATCTAGGGTCAAGTCTACTCTGAGGGTGTCTCCTCGAGCTCCTCCTCAGTAGCACATCTGGCCTCCTGATCAGGCCCGTACACTGTGGGGTAGAAAGCCTCATCTAGATCTGGCAAGGAACCAGGTCCTCAGTGGGACGTAACAAGATACAGAAAAATGACATGCCATGTAATGTAAAAATACTGAATAAAGAAAAATAAATACAGGGTACTAACCATACTAAGTGAAAATGCAAGTAAAGATCCAGTAGTACGCATGGGAATGTGTGGCTAGACATACGCTGACGTAATTCACCAATCGTGGCGACTGGCTAATATAGGTGTCGTATGCCCCCGACTCAGGGAACTCTGCAATCGACCATCATTGGTACGAAGGTATAAAACATTATTGGAGGGGGTGTCCCATACGTCAACTAGTTATCTTTCCCATCCCAATGAATCTAAATGTCAAATCGTACATTTCCTGAGTTCTTCTAATCCGTGATGCGGGTCACACGTACTGGTAGCTAACCAAATACGCAGCTCACATCCATATATGTAAATGCAACCATGTTGCGTGTTTCCGTGATAGGGTTTAGGAGAATATATTAGGATATTCTCTCAGCTGTTGGTGAGTCTGTAATATCATGTCAACATAACAGTTGACTGTACCCAAGGCAGTCTCAGGTGGTCATGGTATATAAATTTCAGAAGCAAGAAGCATATAACAATATTTGAGAATTTAAACATTTAACTTGGCAAGGTATACTTGCCTACTCCCTGATAGTGTTGAAACCCTGATTTTACAGTCAGTTGTGAAGGTGCTGGTGACAGGGGGTCACTAGCTGTGCTGAAGTTGGCTTCTGTTAAAACAGATAGGTTTCGTGAATATCGTAGTTTGTAATATAAAGCATATATAGTATAGATATAGTATGTATATATATAGATATAATATATATATCAGTATGTATATAATATATAAAGAATAGTAAAGAAATGCAGGTATTAGTGGCAGGGTATATCCACTGCTGTTTATACAATATATTATAATATAATATTATCAGGGTTTATCCTCTGATATAAATAATATAGGTAAATTGAAAGAACATGACAGAATTTAAATACATATATAAATAATATTTATCAGGGTCTATATATGACCACTGGATAAATATACAATAATTATAAATATGTATATATAATTAAGCTGTAATATCCAGCAATATATATAATATTATATAATAAATTGAAATGACATTGCGATAATTGAAATAATATATATAACTATAAGCTGTATTATCCAGCTGGTATAAATATATATATATATATAGATAATATATATCTATAGATATTTATATATAGTATAATTAGATAATATAGATATATATAGATATATATATATATAATAGGTGCAGGAAAATTAAAATGCAGGAAAGAAAAATAAAGAAAATGCAAGTATATATAAATATATGTATACACATATATATATATAATTTAAAAACAGAAAATTACATATATTAATAATTATATAACATATATAAATATGTTATATATATTATAGTATACATATAAATATATATAAATACATATAATATATATATACTATAGATATATATATATACAATATTACATAATATAATATGGTAGATATACATATATACATATACATATATATGTAAAATATATATATAGATATATATATAATATATATACAGTATAATATACTGTAAATAGTATAATACATACATATATAAAATTATACATATAAATACATAGTAATATACATATATATATTCATATATATATATACATATACATATATATATGCATGTATTATAGATTATATACGTATTTTTAAATAGTATAGTATATTTATACCTTACAGGTGGCAAGGGGGGTCCCACGCGGTGCTGCCGGCGGGAGGACGGCGGCGGAGCTGGCCGGAGGCGGCCGGAGGAGCAGCAGCAGTGGCAGTGTACACTGGCAGCAGCAGCAGCAGTTGCAGTCTTGCGGGGGCTGCCGGCGGCGGAGGAGCTGACGTGGTGGCCGGGCAGGGTGAGGGAAAGGTGGAGGGAGGAGTGGCGGTCAGTTTGGTGGTGGTGGCGGAGGTCCACGACGGTGGTGGTGGCGGCTAGGGGCGGCCGGAGTTGGAGAGGGTAGTTCGGGTTGGGGTGGTCGACGGCGCTGCGGGGGCTAGGGCGGCCGGAGCAGGCGTCGTGGGGAGGTGAGGGGGTGGTAGTCGGAGAGAGGAGGTCGGGGCGAAGCGGTGGGGTAGGGTGGCGGTGGTCGGCGACGGCCGGAGGCGGCGGGGAAGGTGGTTCGGGTGGAGGTGTTGCTGGGGACAGTGGGGAGAGGAGGAGGGTGCGGGGGCTGTAGCAGCCGGAGCAGGGCGGCGCCGGCGGTGGTGCTTGGCCGGAGGGAAGAGGGGAGGGTGGCGAAGGGCTGGCCGGAGTTGGGTGGCCGGCGGTGGTCGGAGATGGCCGGGGGAAAGGGTTGTAGGTTTGAATGAAGAAAACCTAGGGTTTATATAGGATTTTGCCTAATGGCATAGTTGTAAATATTTAGAAGTTCAGGGGTATTTTGGTATTTTGATATTTTTAGGATATTTTCCAGCAGAAATTTCTGGATGCTATGGTGGGTCCTACCCACCTATGGTCTAGCCAATAGAATTTGGCCACCTAGCATGCAATTTTGCATTTTAACCCCTAACTTTTCAAATATTGCATAATTGCATAAAATTGTAATTTGCGTAATTTCGCAATTTACCTGATTTTAAATACTGATTTCCCGAAATTCTAAATTGTACAAAAATGAGGGAATTAGCTGGGGAAAAATGGTTTGGACAGTGTGGGGTGATTCTGGGCAGGTGCAGGGTCTAATATTGCAGGTGATACAGTCATCGTATTTATTATTTAATAAATACTGCGCACGGTGTTCACTAATTATTTAGAGGCTATTAGAGTCATAATTTCTCTACGGTGTCAAAACGATAATTGAAGTATAATTAGAGTAGAATATTATCGTATTTTTGGTTGGGCAATCAGGTGCCTACTGGTCCTCAAATCTCTAAGGGTACAGAGATGGGTAAAGAGCAGAAAATTAAATAGGAAATAAATACATACGTTTGTAACGATATTTGTGCGACTAAAACGAAGCATCAAACGAGGTTTCTGGAAGTTGCACAGAATACAGAAAAAGTAGTCTGACTAGTCTAGAGCAGGAATGTGAAATTTGTTTAGGGTTAACAGCTAGTGTGATGCCCTAGTCAATTGTGTAATGAACATGTGCACAATCAATATAATATATAATAAATAAAATTTTAAAAAGTTGCACTAATTCTAATTAGTCAAAATTAATCCTAATTTACTGAAATTTGGTCGAGGGAGTTTACAGTAGTCAGGAAGTCGTTTATATGGATGACTATAAGTACAAATCCTATGGAGCTGGTGCGCTCAGATATCTGTTACTTCTACTCTCCACAAAGGACCGGGGTAAAGTTTATCACTTCCTTCTTTGACAATTTATCTAAAAATGCGTTCGCGTATCTTCTCATAATCAAAGGATGAAGCATTTGAGAACCTCACGGATTTCAAGTTTGGAGCTGAGCGTCATATCGGTCTATAACTCAATAGACTCAAAAAATTTCTTTACGAAGTGCATCATTCTTTGGATTCACATTGTCATCTTAGAACATGGAATTGACTATGGAACATGCATCGTTCTTTGGATTCGCATCATTCAGTTTAGAACATGAAATTGACTATGGAACGACATCTTCGTACTCTCCCTGTCCTTTGAAGGTGCATATAGAAAGGACCAGCAGTTGACACTAATGATGACTTCTATATTATTGTTCAAAGGGCCTTCCAGATTGTCTGTGGGAGAAGGTTGCACTTACGGTCATGTCCCTAGTACAACTTCTGAGGTAACTCTAGTTCAATGTCATATCCATATGAATATTGTTCGATTGTGGGGGCTTTCCGGAGGACCATATCAGCCAGAGTTGTTGGCACTTCTATAGAAGAAGACGTAGTCCAAGAAGGAATTATCTTTTGAAAGACAACATTTGAACCAAAATTCGAAGAGCAGCCAGCTAGAAGAGTCAGGAGGTCGAAGAACTAAAGATGATCTTATCACTTATCATATGGAGGTCATACCACTTACCAATGATGAGGCGATGAAGACCATCGACTTGGTCTGCTAGGATGAGGCAGTCCATGAAAAGATTGACCCCATAACAACACATGAGATATTGATCAATCTGTCTGAAGGAGCTAAACCTATCAGATGCTTATATATCTTCAGTAGAAGAAAAAGGAAGCAGCCAGAACAGTTGAGTTCAAGATGACAGGAGATTAAGTTCTTAGACACCTCATTGAGGGTGTCATATATCTGGATGATGATTGGCATAGCTGCTATTCATAAGCTGATTGTTTATCAGATGAAGAAAAACAGTCATGAGAGATTCACGGACAATAGACAGATTTATTGTCATTCAGGTTTGAAGACAGTCTGCGGATTGATGATATCTCAACGCGGCCTGAAGCAAATCACAGGATGTGGCAACAGAAGTTTGACAAATCATCTAGTCAAAGTTGTCGCAGGATCAGCGAGACACACATGTGTGTGTACACAAAGTTAGATGATAAGAAAGGAGTCATCTTTTGTATCTAGGTGAATGACTAGCTAATCCCAGCTATGGATATAGAAGTATCACTAGAACAAAGATGTTCTTTTGTCCAGACTGAGGACATGGGATTTCGGATATCATCCTTAAGGTTATAAGATAATCCGGATGCCAAGGGGGCTTGCTCATCCACAAGCGTTGTGCATGAAGAGATGATCATACATTTTGTGTATCAGGGACGA
This sequence comes from Iris macrosiphon, assembly GCA_036927795.1. Lineage (NCBI taxonomy): Eukaryota > Viridiplantae > Streptophyta > Magnoliopsida > Asparagales > Iridaceae > Iris > Iris macrosiphon. The sequence goes on along the minus strand of JAYESA010000020.1, from coordinate 11,030,532 downwards.
TAATCCTCAGGTGTGACATGGAGATGAAGCCTAATCCAAGGGGATCATCAGACAGTTGGTGTACTCAAGCATCATCAGGTGAATAATTCAAGCTGCGGGTACCACCAGGCCTGATATAGCTCTCGCTGTAGGGATGCTGAGTCAGTTCACAAGCAGTATGTGTGTTGTTGAACACTGGAAGCTGTGAAAAGAGTTATCGGAATTCCCAAGTGGACTCAGTAGTATATCCTACAATACAGCAGTTATCCAGATATGATGGAAGGCTTCAGTGATGTCAGTTGGTGCTCAGGAAAGAAGAGTGAAAGATCCACAGCCGAACGTGACTTCTCCAGGAGTGGTACTGTTATATCGTAGAAGTCGAAGAAGCAGTCTTTACTCTCAGAGTTCTATGTATTATCAGCAGCAGCATATTAAGTAGGTTGGCTCTGAAAGGTCTCAGATGATCTTCCTTTGGTTGTACACATATTCTGGTGATACCGACGTACTATAAAAACCAGGAAGCTGCAGCAGTGGCATATATTCATCTCTTCAAAGGCCTGAAGAGAACTGTGTGGATAAAACGCAGAACACTGAATGAGCACAGCTAGTGTGGATCATTACAGTGGTTAATATTCGGAGTTAGGTGATTCTGGAGGATCCCTTCATAACAGGCCAGTACAGAACACTGAATGAGCGCAGCTTGTGTGGATCATTACAGTGGTTAATGTTCGGAGCCAGGTGATTCTGGCGGGTCCGTTCATAATAGGCCAGTACAGAACACTGAATGAGCGCAACTAGCATGGATTATTACAGTGGTTAAAGATCGGAGTCAGATAAATCTGTCAGATCCGTTCCTTATTGGCCTCAAGTGCCAGCTGATCGTAAGAACTATAAAGGAGAATAGTAATCCATGCTACCGTGGGGTGACACCACCATGAGGTACATCGACAGGGTAAAGCCTCGGCTTTGGGACATGTCACAGCGGGAGTAACAACGCATATAGTCAAAGTCAAACACTATAAAGGAGCGTAGTACTCCATGTACTGTGGGGTGACACCACTATGAGGTACCTCGACAGGGTAAAGCCTGGCTGCAGGCCATGTTACAGCGGCAGTAATACCGCACATAGTCAAGGACACAACAGATATTGGCTTGGAGGACCTCTGGTATTGCGTCTCTGTAATCTTACCATTTAGTTTTATGCTATTGGTTCAAAGAGAAATCTACCAGGTATCTAGCTATTGGTTCAAGGGATGACCATTGACCAAAAGAATATCAGTACAGTGGGTAGTCCTTAGAAAAATTGTGGGATACGTACCCGGAACCAATGTGGTCTACTTTTTATTCTTGATCAGAACATTTACTGTGGGAGGAAAGCTTTAACGCCATAATGAGTTCTCGGGCAGAGTGAATATCCGACATGCGTTACAGGAAGCAATAGTAGTTTTAGCACTATAAGGGACTTGTATCCCATGCTATAGTGGCATGACACTACACGAGGGAGTGAACCTCGACTTCGGGCCATGTCACAGCAGCAGTAGTACCACACATAGGCAAATATCCTAATACTGAAAGAAAATAGAGAGTGGTAGTATAGCACTACAAAGAGGCATGTGACCTCATGCTACAGTGGGTGACACCACTTCAGGGAGTGAACCTCGACTTTGCGCCATGTCACTATGGCGTAGCACTGCACGGTAGCACAAGGCTTCATGCTAGGAGGTAGTACAATACTACTAAGAGTCCTGTGACCTCAAGCTACAGTTGGTGACACCACATGAGGGAGTGAACCTCTGCTTCAAGCTATGTCACAGCGACGTAGCATCGCACATGAGTGCAAGGATCCATGTTGTGTGTAGTAATGACACAACTAAGAGGCCTGTTTCCTCATGCCATAGTGGTATGACACCACAATAGGGGGATCCTCGGCCTTGGGAGGCTATGTCATGCGGCATAGCACCGCACTGAAGCGCAATGCTTCATGGAGCCATGCGGCCTGGATCGCATGTGGCCTGGAGCGCATGCGGCCATGGGCCATGCGGTCAGGTGCCCATGCGGTCAGGGGCCATGCGGTTAGGTGTCCATGCGGCTCGGTGCATATGCGGCTCGGTGCGTATGCGGTCGGTTGCCATGCGGCCAGGTGCGCATGCGTCTCGTTGGCCATGCAGCTAGGAGCGCATGCGGCTCGGTGCCCATGAGGCCTGTAGAGAGTCTAACGTGGAGGGGACAGGGCCTGCTTTCGACATTTGGGGCACTGTCTGCCTCGTGTAGAATAGTGTGTCAGGCGGCACGAGCGGCTGCTTTCGGTGTTTAGCGGCGATGGCTGTTTCGTGCAGTGCAACGACACTTGCGGCACCGACGGCTCTGTCATCCAGATTTGGGAGATCTGGTCGGTCAACGCTTATGCGGCCTGGAGTTTCCTCTGGCCGCATCGGTGCTATTTTCTTCTATATATAGAGGACCTCCTCTTTCATTTTAGGAGAGAGGACACACATGGAAAATCGAGAATATCAGGTCATATGCGGCGCAGAGTGTCTTCATCTATCATGGTGTTTTCGAATGTTTTTAATGGTGACTTTAAGCGTTCCAGATTTTTTTTTTTTGTGAACTTGCTACTTCCTGGGGGCAGATCGTCTGTACAAAAAAATCTTGCTTTGAGCAACATTGGTTTTTACCACTCCAACAAGGAACTTCTCTTCAGTTTTTCCTTTGCTTCGTTCTTTCTCATTATAGCGTCTGTAAACGTAAAGAGAAGAACATTTTACTTGTTGCTTGTTGTAATCTTTATTTTTTTTCGAGCCAATTTGTAACCTGCTCTTGGTTCGTGCTTCCTTGGAATCGAGAAATATCAGATAAGGAACTCTTGTGTGAATCTTTGATCTCGACGACAATATGGGTTCCAGTAGAGAGCGGAACTTCGGGTCTCGCAAGCAGCTCTACTATGGCCTGCATTCTACCATCCTTGATCCATCTCAAGACAAACATATATTAGTACAACATTGGTAGAGTCTAAAAATTTAATAATCAAGTTACTCTATCTACAATATATGAAATATAAATCATTATGTCTAAACAGATGACAGAAATCCCATCTTTGATTTTTTTTAATTAGTAAATAGGATTTAGAGGGAGTGTTACTATTTTCGTTGAGAGATGGTTATGCTTGTAAGAGCATGATTAATAAGGTCCATCCTACAATCTAAGATTCTAATTCAAAATGTAGGAGCTTATTTTGTATAACAGTAAATTTTATCTCTAGTTTCAATTTTTAGATTTTCAGTCTCATACCACCCATATGTGCTAAGGGTTGGATGTCCCAATTGTAGAAGCATAAAAATCCCCCATGCGCTCCAGTTTACAGTCAAAAAATAAGTAAGGTACGCATAATTTTGGTGGGCACATAACAACATCGGACACATGACGCCCTCGGACAGGCCGAGACGCATACCGTCCTATGACGCATTCTCCCTATAGTCACATCAGAGCATTTATGACTCTAATAAAACAGATAGTCATTCTAACTGCCTCGAATCCTGCACCGCTGATTGGAATTCTTGCTGACAGCTCCGTCATATTTACTTTTGGCACTATACAGCTGTTCAAATGCCACGAATGCAGAAAAAGACAAAAGATTCATGCATCTCTGGCCCAATGCATCCCAGACTCCTTGTACTCCATATGTCTCTGGCCCTATGTGTTCCAGACTCCATTCGTCTCATGCATCTCTGTCCCCATGTGGCCTTGACTCCATGCAGTTCCCATATGCGACCTGAACGATCACGGAGTAGGGCGGTTGCATAAAACCTCCTGACACAGACTACGATGCCTGTCAGTATTTCTGACACCCCTCCCGTTACCCTGAGATATTTTGGAATCCGTGTATACGATGACTCAGGAAAAGACAACAAGTCATGTCAGTGCATTAATTTTCCCGACAGACGGGGCATGCCACTTGTCCTATGTATGCGGCTTCAAAGACCCATGCGGCTTCGACATTATGCGGCCAGAGCGTCCACCTGACCAAGGTCAGATAAGAGGACGTATGCGGCTTTAAGACCCATGCGGCCTCATCCATATACAACCAGAGGGTCATTCCGACAAAGACCAACGAGCGCTTCTATGCGACTACAACAGTATGCGGCTCTCGTCTCACAGGATTTTTAGTTACAACCGAAGATGATTTTTTGTGCAAGTTAGGGGTGATCGAGCGTCCAATTGACCTAGTTATGCGCACAATAGCTCAGAGATCTTTTCAAGCAAAAAATCCTAACTGAACCCATGTGGCGGCTTGCCCACACCATGCGGCTACCGTTAGTGCCACATCCTACTGCAGAAGCACCCGCGGCCACCAAGCATGGGGATATGCGGCACCCATAGCACGACTATAAATAGCTGGGTACTACCCCTATACAAGAGGAGAGTGGCTGGCTATCTGCAGATTCGCACTAGAACCAAGGAGAGAAATTTCTGCGTCCGGATCGTCCACGGAGTAAAGAGAGTTACTTCACTCCTAACCCTCCATCGTCACCCCCCAGATCAAAATAAATTTGTACTTAGATTATCTCTTAGGACTCTACTCTGTACTCTCAAGTTTTTTAATCAAAATTAAGTCCCCATAGTTATTCCTTTTGATTTAAATGACAAACACGATAGTGACTCTGCTGGGGATCAAATTCGCCTCTGTTGAGAAATTGGTGACGCAATTCGACGCGGCCAAACTTGGCTTAACGCAAAAGATGCTGGTAGTTCACTTCGACCAACAAGCGTTCGAGAAAATGCTCTCTGAAGGAAGTGCCAATCCTTCGCCAAGCCAAGCCAAGCCAAAGAAGACCCACAGAACTTGGGTAGCAAAGGCCACTGCGCGTTGCCCAACTGCGGAGGAGGTGATCTCTGCCTCTCAATCTGTTGCGGAGGAAGTCCACGTCTATGCGGCATCGTCGGATGGCGCATGAACTGCTCAGCACTCAAAATCAGGTAAAGAAAAGCACTACGATACCAGACGTTCAGGGGCTGGGGCAGGGCCTATGCATCAAAGAAGGAGGCCGCATAATATTTTCCCTGCTGGACCAACTCACAGCCGCAGGCAGACAGGAAGACAACCGCATGCGACTCTGACATCAAGAGTACTTCTATTTTTGACCGTATCTCTCGCGACACAGATCCTATGCGACCTACTGAGAGTGACAAAAACCCAAATCTGGACTCTTCTTACTACGCGCCTGCGAGTGCTAAATTGAAGATGTCTAGGACAGCGCGAGATCATCAAGCTTAAGCAACTGCTCATGCGACTAACCGCCAATATGCATCACTATCTATTGCGTGGGCCTCTGACAAAAAGTTGTAAAGAATTGACCCATTCGTCCAACCCACAGGGACCAGCGGATAGGGTTCATTCCAAAAGTCTTCCACCAGTACGTCGGTGTGAGTTCGGGTAGGAACCCCAAGTCCGGGAGCAAATATGTCGCCTGCATGTTCACATGCCCGGGATACCCGGACTCGCAAAGAGGATGCACAGGTGAAACACCCTTCGCATGACTTACGTGACTTTGAGTGTTTTCCTAGTTATGCGCACAACAGCTCAGAGATCTTTTCAAATAAAAATCCTGACTGAACCCATGTGGCGGCTTGTCCACACCATCCGGCTACCGTTACTGCCACATCCTACTAAAGAAGCCCCAACGGCCACCAAGCATGGGGATATGCAGCACCCATAGCACGGCTATAAATAGCTGGTTACTACCCTTATACAAGAGGAGAGAGGCTGGCTATCTACGAATTCGCATTAGAACCAAGGAGAGAAGTTTCTGCGTCCGGATCGTCCATGGAGTAAAGAGAGTTACTACACTCTTAACCCTCCATCATCACCCCCCAGATCAAAACAAATTTGTACTTATATTGTCTCTTAGGACTCTACTCTGTACTCTCAAGTTTTTTAATCAAAATCAAGTCCTCGTAGTTCTTCCTTTTGATTTAAATGGAAAACACGATAGCGACTCTGCTGGAGACCAAATTATCCTCTATTGAAAAATTGGTGACGCAATTCGACGCGGCCAAACATGGCTTAACATAAAAATGCTAGTAGTTCGCTTCGACCATCAAGCGTTCGAGGAAATGCTCTCTGAAGGAAGTGTGAATCCTTCACCAAGATAAGCCAAGCCAAAGAAGACCCGCAGAATGTGGGTAGCAAAGGCCACTACACGCTGCCAAAATACGGAGAAGGTGATCTCCGCCTCTCAATCTGTTGCGGAGGAAGTCCACGTCTATGCGGCATCCTCGGCTGGCGCAGGAGCTGCTCAACACTCAAAATCTAGCAAAGGAAAGAACTACGATGCCAGACGTTATGGGGCTGGGGCAGGGCCTATGCGTCCAAGAAGGAGGCCGCATAATATTTTCCATGCGGCACCAACTCACAGCCGCAGGCAGACAACCGCATGCGACTCTGACATCAACAGTACTTCTATTTTTGACTGTATCTCTTGCGGCGCAGATCCTATGCGACCTAGTGAGAGTGGCAAAAACCCAAATCTGGACTCTTCTTACTACGCGCCTGCGATTGCTAAATTGAATATGTCTAGGATAGTGTGAGCTCATCGAGCTTAAGCAACTGCTCATACGACTGACCGCCAATATGCATCGCTATCTATTGTGTGGGCCTCTGATAAAAAGTTGTACAAAACTGACCCATGCGTCCAACCCACAGGGACCAGCGGATAGGGTTCATTCCAAAAGTCTTCCACTAGTACCTCGGTGTAAGTTCGTGTAGGAACCCCAAGTCTGAGAGCAAATACGTCGTCACCATATCCGCGTGCCCGGGATACCCGGACTCACAAAAAGGATGCACAGGTGAAACACCCTTCGCATTACTTGCGTAAAGTGATCACTCACAAGAGAAAAGCGAGAGAAACCATTACGGCATGCGATGTGCCCTCTTCCAGGTACTACTGCACCAGCATTATCATCGATGGTTGCTGCAATAAAGCAGTAGTACTCACCAACCGGCAGTCGGCCTTCCGACGACTGCACCAAAAATTATCTACTCGACAGCAACCTGGAGATCAAGTACAAGTATCAGAGGAGTAGGAGTTGATCTTTGCCACATGCTACTCAACTGCAAGGCTTCCCGCTACCAAGGGAAGAAAGAAGTCAAACACCTCCAGTCCGACGTTCTCTACCACTGCATCGCGAAGGTGATTACCCGAAAGGCAGACAACGACACCCACGGAAGGCATCTTCCAGGGCACCCACTCAAGGAGGAAGCTTCCAACTCTTGGGGGTCTTCTTCTTCAAAATACCCGGGGGTCACCCAAGCTGAGGGTAGTGCCCCCTGGAAGTACGCAACAATCCGGCGTTCCATGTAGACAATGATCCCCACGGGACGGACCCCGAGATATCTGAGTGTAAACCCCTCACCCAAAATAGTTATTTTGTGTGTATTTTATATTATTATATTTATTATAGATTATTTTAAATATTAAATTTTTTTAGAGTATTCTCTTAGTTAATTATAAAATAATTTTTTTGGATATATTTACTTATATAAATATTTATTTAGAATCATTTTTAGGTTATTTTAGATTTTTAGACATTTTTCTAGAATTTTTAGGTAATTAAAACATAGGGAACGTAAATTCTAGGAGTTCCATGATTTACTATGAGACCATACTTGCATATTGTTCCTACAAAATATTTATTTTAGGTTAAAATATTTAATTATATTTTTCTGTAATTTATTTAGATTTTTGAAATTATTTAGTATTTATTTGGATATATATAGTCTTAATATTAGATAGATGCTAATTTAATGTTAATAGATATTAATAAGATTATATATAAATTATTTATATTATCTTTAATTCTATTTAAGATTATAAATTATTGAGATAAACTCGAACTCCATTTTAAATTAATTCAAATCCTAAGCCTACTAGGAAAATAACTTCATGCATATCCTATCCTTATTTAAACTGATCCTAATCATATATAAATTAACCAATCCCAGTCGTATTCAATTAAGTAGTCTCCACCATTATAAATATCTATTAGATTTATGGAATAAAATCTTCTTTCATATTTTTCTTCCCCAAACTCCTCTTTTTTCGTCCAAAAATAGTTAAAATTCGTCATAAATTCAGCCTCATTTTTTAGTAGTTATGATGACTTAAAAAGAAGATATCTCCTATCTCCGGACTCCAAACGTGCTCCAGTTTTTTATTTTAGAACCATATCAAGGTTAGTTTTTGAATATATAAATTATTTTAATAATTTATGAACCTATTTTTTAGAAAATTCTAAAAGTGCCAATTGTCCGAAATCAGACGCGTTTCTGTATTTTGGAGATTTCGGGAGATCCCGAATTTGGAATTACGAACCGTTTGAAGTTTCGGAAAGTTGAAATGATGAAATTACATAAAATAATATTTTCAGAATTTAACATGTAAGTTTAGTCTACTGTAAAATTTATGCAACGTAGACGTAAATAGAAAATTACTAAAAACTGTCATATGTGCGCCATTATGGCCATAACTCTTTACCGACTTGCAATTTTATGAAACCGTCAATTTCAGAATTCATGTAGTGCTAAAATCTATAGGATTTTACACACAAATCAAGGATTTGACTTAGTTGACTTTTTGGTCAATGGATTGCCTCAATTTGCGTGCCACGGATCACAAATCCGTAAAATTGACTTTCTTTGGACCAAAATTAGGGTTTAACAATAAAATTAGATTATAATAAGATTAAAATACTATTTTAGGTTATTTTATTCAGAGTTAAAATATATTAAAATGGCGGAAACTATTCACCCACTTTTGTAACCTAACTTGTTTAATTTATGTGACGGGTAGACTGGACGACGCCTTGAGTTGGGACTTCATCCTTTTCAAACCAGGCAAGATATCTTGCCATATTACTTACAGTACTTTTGCATGTTTATTATATTTTATATATTCATTGCATGTGTGTTTTCTTTCAGTCATAATTATATACTATATATATGTTGACACACACTTGACACATAGTATCATGGGAGGGGAGGACAATCAGTAGGCGTATGGGCTATAACCACTCTGGTAAACTGTAGTAACTAGCACGCACTATGGTAGTCGTGTCCGATGGTCGCTACCCTTGCAGTATGACGGCTGATGAAGTCCCTAACGTGTGTGTGAGTTGTGAGAGTAGATAGAGTAGCCTACCCATGCCCATACGTCGAAAAGTTATCCTCATTATGCATTCATATAGATTATCTTGTACAGCGTACTTATATATTTTCTACCTATTATGCATGCTTACTGTATTCAAATTGGCATGCTTCTATGTATCTTGTTACGTCCCTCTGAGGACCTGGTCCTTTTCCAGGTGTAGACGATCTTGACTATTCGCAGGAGCACTGATCAGGACTTCCTACTTATCTCTTTCGAGGAGGTCTTCTCTTCGAGTCTCATTGTTCATTAGATGTTCTTATGTGGTTTCTCTTATATTCTAGTTTGGCAGTGAATTTGTTTCCACCAGACTATCATCCCTTGATACTTTATATTGAGATTCAGTTATATAGTAGATTGGTTATTTATTTCTATGACTTGTTGTGTGGATGAGATTAGTATACCTGTGACTTGTGACACTATATATACCACATATGAGTTTATATTCATATTACAGCATACGTGTGTATTATGGTATCCATATATTGGAGTTGCCATATACATACGGCTGGCATGCTTACGTGTTCCTAATCCTACGTATTTTGGGACTGGGACGTGACATGTTTTTGTGGTGGCCCATATAGGTCGAGAGTATATTGTCTTGGTTACGTTACTGTACCAAGCAAGCCTGCAAATAGGATTAGAGTATAGGATCTCATCCACATTTGACTATTACTCACCTTCCTTCTAGTCTGTTATATTTAGATAATTGCATCCTACTTGATTCGTGTGCTTCCCTAATAGTTTCTTGAGTATAGCCTTCTCCTAGAATATAGGAATCCTTGTTATTAGGATAATAATTAGGGTAATATTCCTACTAAGAATACAACTAGAATATTTACACATCACTAAGTTTATAATACCTAATGAACCCTAGCATCCCTTACCTGTAGGTTAATTGACCACTATCCCTTGATATATTTATGAAGGAATTGAGAGTAGTATAGACACAACTAGAGTTAGTAAGAAATTTGACCATATTGTTTGACCCTAGTATTGAGGAACCAATAGAAATATAAGATTGAACATTAGGACTAAACCTAACTTTCATAGTGAGATAATATTAGAAGTATAAATTTAGATCATTGTCTTGGTATTAGCAGAACAGTACCTTAGGAAGCTAAGAGGAAATAATATAACACTTTCCTTGATCATACCTCGAACACAGAGATTAGCATACCACCTTTCCCTAGAAAATCATAATATTATCAAGAGTCTCTCTATTTAATTTTATATCTTGTTCCTCCGAAACCTTAACGCTCACTATTGGTACGACGACTAAAATTTTCTTTCATCTTTCAATTCGTGCCACCTTACCCTTCTGATTGTAGACCAAGTGATTTTCTTTTATGTTAGGATACATAGTTTAGTAGGATTGTAGTTTGTTAATCGTAAATTATGTGCTTAGTAGTTAGAACTTGATAGTTGAGTTGTTCATTTAGATTGTGATTTTATGATTATCCTTTAGTTTCAAATCACGTAATTTGTACTTTCACTCATCATAATCCAGCGTACCTATATTTTATGTACTACCTCGACTTATGCTGCTATTATAGCCTAGTTTTGCAATCTTATTCTTTTATCGAGCTTGTTCATGACATATGTATTATTAGGGGCCCACACTAATACATTATCTAAATAAGAATCAGTGTATTATGGTCTGATCAACCTTAGTGCGCCTGGTTCGCTCTTCGCATGACTACTTTACGTGGATTGAGATATAGTTGACTCAACTTGTTAGACGAATATACTTGTCCTCTAGACTGGTCAGAGCATATCACATCAGGTACATAACCGTTCTGATGTGAACATGCGAATAGGAATTTACCAAAATAAGATTTTAATCCATAACTGCCTTGGCCACTCCCTTTTGAATTCTTTAATCGCTTTGAACCCCGTACTTGTATTCCATCACCTCCTCCTTGAATTCTTTATTATTGATTTCCTTCTTCCCCTATTTTGGAAAGACGAATGCTCGTGCTTGGTATAAGTTTGATACACGAAGAGTACTAGATATACCCCATAAGCCAATCACATTACTTGGTGAATATCTTTTGTAATTAAGGACATAAAACATGTGAGATATTTTATGGATTGAATAACACGATTAAATAATTTGAGGAAGTTTTTCTTAAATGTATAGCCTATGTGATAGATCGGTAAATTCTAAGTTGGGTAGACGTTATATTGTCAACTTGAGGTAAAGAAATTTAGATTGTAATCAAATGAGATTATATTGAGAGATTTAAGTCATTTTAATTTTAAGAATTTTTAGAAGAATGATTTAGATTATGATGATTTAACTTTAAAGATAAGAATGCCTTATAGAATAAATTTTAAAAATTTGATATTGCAGACCAAATATTTATAATTTGAGCACATGATTTAAATTTTGAATATTGGAGATTCAAATTAACAATTTAAATCTTGAGAAAAAAATAGAACTCTAAACATGAACATTGATGGATTGAATTCAAAATTTTATAATTTGATGATTTGAATTAAAAGTTGAATTTTGATTGTTGGATCACCTATTTGAAATGTTGATAATAGAAATTGAATTTAAAATTTGAAGAGTCCAAAATTTTTAAGTTGAAATATAGGAATAAGATTTGATTAGAATTATTTCAAATCTATATGAGATTATGATAGTTGAAAATCGTGATATAAATTTGATGTGGGTTATTTAAATCTTCAAGATATCATATAGATTTGAATTAAATTTGGATGTTAATTATTTAAAAATCTAAAAGAGATTATGATAGGTTAAATTTTGATTTAAACAGTGGTTATTTTAATTTTGAAGAGATTATAATGGACTTGAATAGATTTTGTCATTTAAATTTTTTTGAGAAGATTACGGTTGAGTTGTCTTAGATACAAATGTGAAAGATTTAATAAATTATTCCTTATTTTTAATTTCGAGGACGAAATTTTTGTAAGTTGGGTAGATTGTAAACCCCCTCACCCAAAATAGGTATTTTGTGTATATTTTATATTATTACATTTATTATAGATTATTTTAAATATTGATTTTTTTAGAGTATTCTCTTAGTTAATTATAAAATAAATTTTTTTGATATATTTACTTATATAAATATTTATTTAGAATTTTTTTAGGCTATTTTAGATTTTTAGAGATTTTTCTAGAATTTTTAGGTAATTAAAACATAGGGAACGTAAATTCTAGGACTTCAATAATTTACTATAAGACCATAGTTGCATATTGTTCCTACAAAATATTTATTTTAGGTTAAAATATTTAATTATATTTTTCTGTAATTTATTTAGATTTTTGAAATTATTTAGGATTTATTTGGATATATATAGTCTTAATATTAGATAGATATTAATTTAGTGTTAATAGATATTAATAAGATTATATATAAATTATTTGTATTATCTTTAATTATATTTAAGATTATAAATTATTGAGATAAACTTGAACTCTATTTTAAATTACTTCAAATCCTGAGCCTACTAGGAAACCAACTTCAAGCATATCCTATCCTTATTTAAACTGATCCTAATCATATCCAAATTAACCAATCCTAGTCGTATTCAATTAAGTAGTCTCCACCATTATAAATATCTATTAGACTTATGGAATAAACTCTTCTTTCATATTTTTCTTCCCCAAACTCCTCTCTTTTTCGTCCAAAAATAGTTAAAATTCATCATAAATTCAGCCTCATTTTCTAGTAGTTATGACGACTTAAAAAGACGATATCTCCTATCTCCGGACTCCAAACGTGCTCTAGTTTTTTTTAGAACCATACCAAGGTTAGTTTTCTGAATATATAAATTATTTTAATAATTTATAAACCTATTTTTTTAGAAAATTCTAAAAGTGCCAACTGTCCGAAATCAGACGCGTTTCTGTATTTTCGAGATTTTGGGAGATCCCGAATTCAAAATTACGAACCGTTTAAAGTTTCGGAAAGTTGACATGAGGAACTTACATAAAATAATATTTTCAGAATTTAGCATGTAAGTTTAGTCTACTGTAAAATTTGTGCAACGTAGACGTAAATAGAAAATTACCAAAAACTGTCATCTGTGCGCCCTTATGGCCATAACTCTTTACCGACTTGCGATTTTATGAAATCGCCGATTCCAGAATTCATGTAGCGCTAAAATCTATAAGATTTTACACACAAATCTAAGATTTGAGTTAGTTGACTTTTTGGTGGTTTTCCCCGATTTGCGTACCACGGATCACAAATCCGTAAAGTTGACTTTCTTTGAACCAAAATTAGGGTTTAACAATAAAATCAGATTATAATAAGATTAAAATACTATTTTAGGTTATTTTATTCAAAGTTAAAATAGATTAAAATGGTGAAAACTATTCACCCACTTTTGTAACCTAACTTGTTTAATTTATGTGACGGGTAGATCGGACGACGCCTTGAGTTGGGACTTCATCCTTTTCAGACCAGGCAAGATACCTTGCTAAATTGCTTAAAGTACTTTTGCATGTTTATTATATTTTATAAATTCATTGCATGTGTGTTTTCTTTCAGTCATAATTATATACTATATATATGTTGACACACACTTGATACATAGTATCATGGGAGGGGAGGATAATCAGTAGGCGTTTGGGCTATAACCACTCTGGTAAACCGTAGTAACTAGCACGCACTATGGTAGTCGTGTTAGATGGTTGCTACCCTCGCGGTATAACGGCTGATGATGTCCATGACGTGTGTGTGAGTTGTGAGATTAGATAGAGTAGCCTACCCATGCCCATACGTCGAAAAGTTGTCCTCATTATGCATTCATATAGATTGTCTTATACAGCGTACTTATATATTTTCTACCTATTATGCATGCTTACTGTATTCAAATTGGCATGCTTCTATATATCTTGTTACGTCCCTCTGAGGACCTGGTCCCTTTCCAGGTGTAGACGATCTTGACTATTCGCAGGAGCACGGATCCGGACTTGCTACTTATTATTTTCGAGGAGGTCTTCTCTTCGAGTCTCATTGTTCATTAGATGTTCTTATGTGGTTTCTCTTATATTCTAGTTTGGCAGTGAATTTGTTTCCACCCGACTATCATCCCTTGATACTTCATATTGAGATTCAGTTATATAGTAGATTGGTTATTTATTTCTATGACTTGTTGTATGGATGAGATTAGTATACCTGTGACTTGTGACACTATATATACCACATGTGAGTTTATATTCATATTACAGTGTACATGTGTTTTATGGTATCCATATATTGGAGTTGTCATATACATACGGCTGGCATGCTTACGTGTTCCTAATCCTACGTATTTTGGGACTGGGGCGTGACACTGAGGGTAGCTACCCTTATCACAATGATATTATCTTCTACACTGGAGGTAATATCCCCTCCGAATCTGAAGAGGATACAACATCACATGCTCTCTGCGAAGAATACCTACTACAAGGGTATGAAACAAGAGGCACTACCTCAACTGCCCCATCAGTTTCTCCCCAAGTAAGGACGGTTTATATGGCCGATGATAAAGGCCCCGGTGACCCACAACACCTCTAGGTTCTCGAGGACATGATTCATACGATGAAGGAATCGATACAAGCCTTGACCCAGACAATACTGGAAATCAAGGCAAACATGGCCCCCAATAAGCAGGGGCGTCAGGGCAAGCAAACTAGGACCCCGGTTCCAATGGAGATTCAAACACAAATGCCCCATCCGCATGCGACAATCCTCCCCTGCCCAGCTCATCAGTGTCATACGAGGCCAAAGAAGCAATGAGAAAGGTCTAAAAACTCTGGGCTCGCCTAGATTTTATGGGCAATCGGGGCTTATTTCGCGATCTTGGGGTACAACAACCATACCGTACAGAATGGAGGGACATACCATATCCACCCAAGTATGAACCCTTCAACATTAACCCGTTCGACGGGAAGTCCTTCCCTCATCGGTTCATGAGCTACTTAGAGATCACAACAGGATACTTACCCCGTAGCGACATTAACCTTACCACGTCAGGTCATTGTCGAGGGTAGCTTTCGATTGGTTCTGCAGTTTCAAAGACAACTACATCTCGTTATTTGATGACCTCAAGCGCATGTTTCTCAACAAATTCTATGAGGCTGGAAATGATATGACGATGTCGTCTCTAATGGACGTCGTCCAAGGTAAAAAGGAACCAACATAAAACTATATTGAGTGGTTTCGATAGGAGGCACTAAGGTTGTCCTCTGGCAATCCCGAGGCTACACTAATGGAGATGTGCCCGAAAAATATGCATCCGGCAGTCAGCCTCTGGGTGGGCGAGAGCCAGTCCAAGGACTGGACAACATTCATTATAAGTGATGTCAACGCGGAAAGAAGCTCAAAGACGCTCGGCACTTGGGAATCCATATCCCTATGGCTGAGAAAAAGGGTAAACGTCCCGCCAACAATAGCAACAGCGGCAACAACAGCCACGATGCAAATGGAAAGCAGGCAATGGTCGCCAACGTAACCAAGAAGCCTAAGCAAAATCAAGTAGAGCCTCTGAAACCAAAGGAGACTTACTCTTTTGAAAATGGTGATGTAAAATCCATCTTCGACATGTTGATACAAGGAGGTAAGATTCTTCTCTCCGACGTCAAGCGCTAACCGGAAGCGGCAGACATGAATAACTTGAAGTACTGCCACTTCCACCGCTACGTCCACCACCTGACGCAGGATTGCTATACTTTGAAATGGTACATCCAGTGTCTGATTGACACCAAGGCTTTATCCTTGGATTTTGATGATGTGACGGTTACCGCTAACATGGTATCCCTACAGTTCGATAACTTTCCACCAACGGAAGCCCAAGACAGGGTAATTCCAATCCCCAAGGCAACTATGGAAGTTGTCAATCTTCCACCGGCTTGACACCAAAAGGCCGGGCTGTCACACCCTAATCCCAAAATCTATGGGATCAGACACGTGGCAATGGCCAGCTGGTACGACTCCGTAGGGCTTTCCAACTTAATAGACCCGACGAAGTGTACTTACGCTGTCCACGGTCAAGTGATCCAGTAATAATCTATTTTCTAACATGTAACAACTAAAACTAAATCTCAATCCATGGTAAATAATCTCAAGAAAGAACGATACGCATCATCAGCCTGCAGCCCAATAATACATCCGTTCGAATAGACCAAAAGAATAACACAGGTCTATAAACACTAGGCTATAAAAGCATAATAAAAATGGAAAGTAGTACATGACTGTAATAGCTGGAAATATAAAGATACCTGCAACAATGTCCACACTCCAATATATCAAACATCCTGCAAACTGCACAAATAACCTGGAAGGGAACCAGGTCCACAGAGGGACGTAACAAGATACGAAAATATATGCCATAAAGTAAATATTGTGAAAATAAAGTGGGTGTGCTAACCATCTAGGTGAATGCAATTTGAGGACAACTTAGTGCGTGTGGAAAGTATAGGCTAGACATATGCTGACGTAATTCACCAACCGTCGTGATTGGCTTGTATATGCCACATATGCCCCCATAACAAGGGCGCTCTACAATATAATAACGTCCAGCTCCGAGGAGCGTGGTATCTGTAATAGTATAACGTCCAACGTTCCTTAGAGTGTGGTATCTGCAAAATCACAAGTAACGTCCAATACTCTAAAGAACGCGGTATCTGCAATATAATATATACGTCCGTATCGCTCCGAAGAACGCGGTATCTATATAAAGGAGGTGGGTGTCCCATACGCCTATTAGTCGTCCTCCCAGTCCAATGCCAATGTATATGCCACGAATACGACGTGGACATCTCGTACTATAATATAAGTCACTAAAAAGATATACAACTATACTGAATACCGTCACACGTGCTACTCATACCGATGGCCAGTCAAGCATGAAGCACGCGTCCCTACATGAACTCACTCTGTGCCATGCAATGATATGTGTCAAGGCCTAGGGAGTCATATCGATAACTCCACAACTTTAGGTGGGTCCACTAGACACTAGGTCAGACACAAGTCCTAACGTCAATGTCTTCGTTGACTGCACCCGAGTCTTCTCGGACGCGCACAGTTATATAATATTAAAATAATAAAATATGCAACTAAAAATAACTAAATTTAAACAGTACAACAAGGCAAGGTATACTTGCTTGGAAGCCAGGCGAAGATGCGAACACAAACTAGCTATGAAAGTAGCAGTACAACAATGGAAACTAGAGCTGATATCTCCGGATGCTGTCACAAATATCACCAACAATCCTGGAATTAGTGAGATACTCAGAAAAATATATACATACGTCCAAATTTGGATACAGGGGCAAAAATGCAGTTTCTGGTCAACACGGGATCCACAAGTGGAACCGTCTTGCACCAAAAAATGTGCCAGAGACAAGGTTCTCCAAAACGATGATACGAACCCAACGGAATGTCCAGAACTGGATTCTGATGAGCCGATCACAAAATTGCCCGTCAAGGGGAGCCGCGGGGCCCACGATACAGAATTTTGTCAACGTTCTTAGAATCGATCCCAACTTGGGTCACAGGACCAGCGTATCGCTACGAGTCTGATGGCACAAGTTTTGTTTCGAAACGACGAGCACACACAAAATTACAACGAGTTCCAGAACAGAGCCGCTACGGAGTGTCGTCGACGGATACGCGTTGATTCCGGTGTGCACGCACATCCAAATCAACTTCCGTAAAATCCCACACATCTGTATTGACAGTGCACACCTTTCAGTAAAATTGGTATGCGACGTGGATGTCCGGATTGACGGGACCAACTCCGTTTCGGGGAATTTTAATATTTTAAAAACTATTTTTCTTCGATTTTGGATCTTAATTTAAAAACAATATAAATCAAAATAAACTATTCTGATTAAAGACGTTGGAAGAGGGTTACATAGGGAACACACCTGCGAAGATAGCTCGCAGAATGGTCGAGGGACGGAGGCATGATCGCACCGTAAAGTGGGTTGGTCGAGGCTTGGTTTTGCAAAATTAAGAAGAAGAAGAAGAACATTAGTATCAGCAGGGTGTCGTCGCGTCGGCGTTCCGGAGGAGGAGAAGGGAAGGGGAAGCCCGGGGAGGCATCACCGGTCGTCAAGGGTGCTCGGTGGCCGTCGGGCGGTGCTCGGCGGTCTCCGGCGGGGGTGAGGGAGGCTCGGTAGCACCGCAGCAGCAGCTATTTGCAGCAGCAGCAGCAGCAGCAGCAGCTTGAAGCATCGGCGGCGGTGGCTCTGCCATGGGGGGTTGGCTCGCCGGCGTCGGGGAGGTGCTCGGTGGTGCTCAGGGTGCAGATGGCGGCAGGGGTCGACGATGGTGGTGGCTCCAGCGGTGGAGGGAGGTGGTGTTGGCGGTGATGGGGATGGTGGTGGAGTTGTTGTTGGTGATGACGGTGGCGGTGATGGCGGTCCGGTGGTGGAGAGATCTGATCGAGGAGATGGCGAGGCGGTGACTACGGTCTACTCCTGCGGTCAGCGACGCCGGCGGGGGTGGCTTCGCTGTTGGGAGAGGGAGGTGGAGAACAGGGAGAGGGGGTGGCGGCTGTCGGCTAGGGCTAGGTTTGGGGTTTTGGTGAATTTTATGAAAAGAAAAGGAAAATTAGTATTTATTTAGGTGTACGTAGAATTTGGGTTTGGGTGTTACTTGGTCAACATCTCCTTGGGGTTGGGCCTTGGCTTGGCATGTAGGTATTGGAGGGCTAACATCGCATGGTTTGAAATGCATGGCTAGGATTTGATGAGGGGTGATGTTTTTAGGATTTCTTTAGGTGTTGGCTGCTGGTGTAGGTGTTTGTAGAGAGAGAAAGAGTGTAGCATATATAGGAGAAAGAGAGTATGAACGCATTAAATAAATGACGGCTCATAGTGTGAACGCATTAAATAATAATGACTCGTAGTGTGAACGCATTAAATAATGATGACGCGTAATGTGAATGCATTAAATAATGATGATTTATAGGATACATAGGAAAGGTTTCTTCATGACTTGCCTCCAATGGAAAGGGGACACCTCATTATCTTTTTACACAAAAGCCCCTAACAATTGAGAAATTGCACAAAGATGAAAATTGGATGAAATTAATAAAAATGAATGCAAAAGGTGTCCTTGAATTAATTGGAAGTACCTGAGGCTAAAATTTGGTGGGACACAAGTAACATGGACATAGAGGACCCAGAATAGAATATTATCATAAATTGGGTTGCACAAAATGGGTCAAGATTGTGTCTCCAATTTCGATTGGAACACACAAGGAATGCAAAGTTGGATTTAAGCGGATTTAAACAGGGACATTTGTAACGATTATTGTGCGACTAAAATGAAGCACAAGATGAAGTATTTGTGAGTTACACAAAGATCAGAATAGTAGGCTGGCATGTCTAAAAAAAGTGTATAGAATTTATTTGCAGGTAATAACTAGTATAGTGCTCTAAATATCGAAGCAACTATAAGGTGCACAAGGTGTTACGAATATTGCACAACAAATATAAAATACTGTGTATAAATTCTAATTGGCTCCCAATTAACCCTAATCTTTCCATCTAAGCTAAGTAGGCATAAATTTGGTCGAGGTGGTTTACAATCTACCCAACTTATAAGAATTTCGTCCTCGAAATTAAAAATATATATAATAAGCTATAACTCATCAAAAATGCTACGGGCATACCTAGGACCGGTGGAGCTGGCCTTTGCACTATCTGTTGGGCTCTATTGACATACTGGAAATACTTTTGAGCCTGATGTTTCTTCGATCCATACCTCGAACTCTGTCCTAACCTTCTTCTACAACTAGGATGGTTAATATCTCAACATTCCTTCCTACGTATAACGTCATCATCCTATAGTATCCACAATGGAATTAGGTAACTTAACTTCTTACAATTGCCTTTAGCAGCAACAAGTCTAATCTAGCTAGTCAGTCATACCTAACCTAGAAGCTCAACTCAAACAATTCCTGGGAGAAGTATATGTAACGAGATACAACATAAGCCTATACTCATTACATAGTACTAAGAATATATAGAAATTATATAATAAATATCTACTCCGTCATTCTAAGTACCCTAGAACAAAAGTAACCAATAAGAATACTAACCCTAAAATTCATCGGCTATGGCACATTGGATAGAGGTTCTAATGACACCACCTACTACTAAGTTTTTGGTTCTGCAAACTCATGTCCTATTAGTCGAAAGTCTAAATCTTTATTCCTAAGCAGTTTATGTATAATCCACAATATTCAGCTACCATTCCTGTCAAACTTCTATCTTCCATTTATACTCTATACGCACGTGTCAATATATAATCTAAGAGTTTAGTGGTAATCATCTACCAATTGACCAATGAGTCAGCGTGTGATCTAAACCTATATTTTGTTCTTTGAAAATCGTAGCACTTCGAGGCTGATCGACAAATTTCTACCTGTACTAAATCCTCGGAACTCCAAAAGCATTACAATACTATAAGTATTATCCCTCCAGTCTATATAAAGAAAAATTTTGTCCTTGGGTTACGTGACTCCAATATATATTTCTTATCCTTTGTTTCCTACACACCTTCATATCCTTCTAGTACGTTGATCTTGTTTTCAACTCTAAGCTCCGTCAAAGGTAAGATATGAACCTCGTATCCCTGTCAGACGCTATACCTACTGGCATTCCATACGGTCCCACGATCTCCCTCATATACATATATGTTAAGATCTCGATAGATTGTCGAACTCTGAAAGGTAAAGAGTGAGCGGACTTCGTAGGTCGATCCACGATCACTCATACCGTATTGCGAAAACTGGGACTCCTCGAAAAGCCCAAAATATGTATTTGTGAACTATACATATGTGAGAAGGGTTTGAATACTTAAATAATGATTCGTGAGGGTTTAATAGATAATAATTATTAGTTGAGAGCTGGCAAATAATAAAGAGTTGATTGAGGGGTAGTTTATATGGTGAAATGGTAATGAAGCTTATAAAGGAAGGCCTAATAATTAAGGAGTAATTATTTTGAGGAAAATATAATTAAACATAATGATAATGTCTATAAAGACCAGAGGAAACTGAGGATTGGATCAGGGTTTTATTAACTGAATATCGTGATTGAGGTTGGGTTTGATGATATTGTATAGAGGATTAGTTTGAGTAGATGTAACGTACTTCGAGTCAACCTTGGTCAACCCTCTAGCTTCGTATCCCTGTGAGTTGTAGCTGAGTTTGAACATATAATTAGATGTGTGTCACATCTTATTTCAGCCTCGTGATAGTTTATTAATTGAGCTTGTATCTCGTCTCTAGGTACTACGGGATCCGTGGACTTGGACGTTGTACCGGATCTCCGTCATCAGCAGCCGAACGCAGGCCAGTGTACCTTGCCACCCTGTATTTTAGTTACCAGATATTTATTGTTCCATTATATACATTATGCGCGTGTTTGATTAGAATCGTTACTTCACGTCCGGATCATAGCCGGGTGGAGACGTTCGTCGGTAACGTCTAGTAATGAGTGATAGAGGATTCACAACGCCTTGATGTACTTACCTGTGTATATCGTAACCCTAGGACACTTACAGATGTAAAACCCCTAATCCTATAAACTGTATTTACCCCTTTTTAATTAATTAATAATTTAATTATAGTAATTAGTGGCTAAATAGGGGAAATAAATTTTATTTAATTTTTATTTTAGGTATTGGTGCACTTAGGGAATTTATGGGGCCATTAGGATTTTTTTTCGAATTTATTTCATGTAGGAGACCCTTTGGACAGTTGCTAGCTTAATGGTATACATTAATACAAATTCTAGATTTTTTTCTATGTGTATATATATATATATATATATATATATATATATATATATATATATATATATATATATACACATATATATTTTATAAGAAATAGAAAGAGAAAGAAATGAAAAAGAATGAAAAAGGAAAAAAAAAAAAGAAAAAGAAAAAGAAAACAATTAATATATTCCTTATTGGATCCCTAACCGTTAGCTCTAACCCGACGACCGCGACCCCGCGCACAACAGCGCGTGACAGTTTGGACAACAACTTACCTGTGTTCCAGCGTTGTTTTCCGTCACCTCGCTGAACCAAACTCGATTCCGTCATCACCGGTACGTTCACCCCTTAACCCTCTTCAATATATGTATGATAGATGACCTCGAACAGCGCGTAACCCTAGGCAAAAACAGCGTCAAAGTTGGCAGAAAATGACAATTTTTGGATATCGCAGAAAACTGCGGTGACCACCTATGTTCCCGGATTCGTATCTTCCACCACAGAGATCCGAATCCGATTTTTCTTTTTGGTACGTGGAGACCACTTGACCTAGTTTAATTTCTATTAATTAACATTAGATTATTAACTGCTGTATGCAGAATTAAATTCGTTGGAAAATTCCAAAAATACACTTTTTCCAGATTACCAAAAGTTGTAAAACGGAGCGCGTTCCGCCAAACGGGACCGCCCCGCTGTGTACCAAGTGTACCAAACGGTGCGCGCAGCATACCCGGACATGTGAGAGTTCGCGAAAACTGATTCGGACTCGTGTGCGCGTCATAATTAGCCCGTATCCGCGGACAAATCCCATGTCGCAACTTTTGCGAAAGCTGTGCGCATTTTGTGCACGCTCGTCAGATTGTGACAAAATATACGCCACTGGACTCGTGGTATCGTGCTGGTCCTGTGACCCATTTTTTACGCAATTCTGAGATAGTTGGCCAAGTCGTCAATTGGCGGGCCCTATAGTTGACTTTTTGGGTAAAATTATGTTCGGCTCATCGGAATCCACATCTGGACATACCGTTGAGTTCGTATTGACATTTAGAGTTTGTTTGACCTATAATTTGTCCTATTTAGAGACTGTTACCCTTGGCACAATTTTCGGTGCAAAGTGGGCCACACGTGGACCCCACTTTTACCCGAAATTATCGTTTTGCCCCTGTATCCAAATTGGACGAAAGGATAGTGATTTCTTGCTATCTCACTGATTCTGAAAATGTTAGTGATGTCTATTTCAGCATCCGGAGACGTTTGTTCGGAGCCATTAGTTTCTGATTCCGTGTCCTTGATATTTGGGCGCGTACACTTTACAGATTTCTTGCCAGACAAGTATACCTTGCCATTGTACTGTATTTATATTCCATATAATGCATGCATATTTATTTCTGTTTATGTAGTTCATTTATTTTAACTGCTATATAAATTGCGCGTCCAAGGAAACTTGGGTGCAACGACGGTGTCGTCGTACTATATTTTTATTTATGTATATGCATTGGATCTACTTTATGAGACCACCCCATTTTCATGAGGCATCATTAGGTATTCATTTGACTGTGACATATTTTTACATGAGTTTTGAGCCTCATATAGATCACGGACTTACGTATTGACTGATAATCGGTACGTGTGGGACGTGCGCTAGGGATAACTGTCGTTAGAAACTTTGTATGCTAGCAGACCTGGCAGTTATTAGAGGTATTCTTGTGTCATGAATGTGACATGCTTAGAGCATGGGGTAGGGAGAACAACAAATACCGTATTTGGGCTCATTTGCACTTTTTCTATTGTGCGCCCGGATTCTTCGCCGGAGATACGGGTGGTGATGACCACTATATATTATATATTATCAGGCGGCCTCTGGCGTTCAAAAGATGACATACTTTTTAGGCCCCTAGATCTCCGAGAGAACCATGACAATCCCAGTTTTTAGCCAGATAGCTCACTTGTGGGGAAAGTTGTTCTTAACTGCATTCACTTAGACGGTTAGGCGACCCCATTGGATGTTTATATTTCAGTACTTTATTGGCATATTTATATGTATCTTGTTACGTCCCTTTGAGGACCTAGTACCTTTCTAGATATAGATGAGCAGGAGTACCCGCAGAAGTATGGACCTGGACCTGACGCTACTTATCAGTGTGAGGAGGTCATACCTTCGGATTATATGTGATTCATTGCAGCTGTTTAGAGATTCTAGTTGCTATTCTTTTCGAGACATTTATTCTGATATTAGAGTTTATTCTCTTCTCTCACTTTAGTAGTTTTGGTTTAGTCGATTTGCAGTGGATTTGTTTCCACCCGACTATCATACTTTGAGACTGCTTATTTGATATTCAGTTATTGATTTCCATTTATATTTGTGCTGTGGATGAGATATAGATTGCGTGTGACTTGTTGTGACAGTATATTACCACTGGGGATTGGATATTCATGTACAGCGTATGTGTGTATATGGTTTCCATATATTGGAGTTCGTATACATGCGGCTGGCGTGGTACGTATTCTTAGTCCTACGTATTTTGGGACTGGGGCGTGACATGTTTTTGTGGTGGCCCATGCAGGTTGAGAATATATTATCTCGGTTACATCACTGTACCGAACAAGCCTGCGTATAGGAATAGAGTATAAGGATCTCATCCACGCTTGACTGAAACTCATCCTTCATATTTAATGCTTCCATCATGTTTGATTTCTGTACTTCTTCTAATCGTTTCGTACATCACTTGCAGAGAGATGGACATGCAAAATGGATGTACTGCCGCCGATGGCGACACAACTTCTGGAGTCAATGGTCAGACTCAAGGAGGGACCCCAACGATTCCTAGGATTCAGGGACCAGATGGACAGACTCACAATGCAGTTCCATCTGATCTTCCCGCTTCACCTATTAGGAACCTTCCAGCTTCGTCGACACCGTAGGATGGCTAGGCACAGCTGTTCTAATTCTTCCAGATGATAATGCAGGAACAGCGACAACAGGCAGCCGCACTAGCTGCAGAGCAGAGGCAGCAAGCAACAGAACAGAGGCAAGAATTTATAGCAACACTTGAGAGAATGGATGCACAGGCTACTGTACCAGCTCAAGCACTAGTACCTCGAGCTAGAGTTGATTCAGTAAAGGACTTTATAAAGATGGGTCTGAGGCCGTACAAAGGCATTGAGAGCCCAGAGGAGACTACCAACTGGATCACGCACACTCAGAAGCTATTAGAGGCATCGCAGCTACCTGCAGACCTATGGATGACAGGTGTAAGGACGCTTCTAGATGGTAATGCTCATCACTGGTAGAAATCTATGGAGCGCCAGTTGGGTACATGCCAGACTTGGGAACAGTTCTTGGAGTGCTTTGAGAGGAAGTACTTCCCGGACACCGTCAGAGATGCATTGTACAATCAGTTTCTTCACTTGGAGCAGGGGAACCGAATAGTGGACGAGTATGATGCCGAGTTTAGTCGACTCAGCAAATATGGCGCTACCCTGATACCAGATGACTTGGCTAAGGCTAAGAGGTTTCATCGTGGACTGACCCAGGAGCTCCAACATTATACAAGCTCACAGTCCCGGGTCTCTTATGCTGAACTACTGATAGAAGCAAGATTGAAAGAAACCATCAGCAGAGGAAAAGGAGGTCAGCTGAGGACACAACAAGGGCACAGCAGGGACTAGCAAGGACATAACAAGGAGGACCTATCAGACGTCCTTTTGCTCAGCAACAACAGTACCAACACAGAGTAGGACCGTACCAGAATACGGAGAAGCCCTACTGCAGTTATTGTGGGAGACGCGGACATATTTTGAGAGATTGTCTGACCCGCTTGGGTCAATGTATGAGATGTGGCTCTGGACAGTACCTGGCGAAAGACTACCCAATGCAGCAGACACATCCACCGCCAGTCCAGAGACTAGCGCTTCCAGCACCGAAGCCAACTCAGAAGATGATTGGACCGGGAGCACCTCGACCCCCAGCAGCAGGAGAATTTCAGAGAGGACCATCGCTATCTACCTAGGAGGATCAGTATATGAGGGCCAGACATTGACAGCCGCAGAGGAACGGACGAGCTTTTGCATTGGAGGTAGATAACATGGATCATGAGGTGGATGTCATAGCAGGTATTACTCTTGCTTTTACTTTTCCTGCTATGACATTATTTGATACGGGAGCCATCCACTCATTCATATCATCTAGTTTTATTGTCAAACACAACATTACTTCTACACCTTTATCTAGTTGTGTTAGAATTTTTATCGGATGAGGAGTTGTACCAGTTAGCCGAATTTGTAGATCGGGTCCTATAGTGATACGTGGCAGAGAGATGAACGTCCAACTCTTAGTCCTTCCCATGCCATCTTTTGATATTGTGCTTGGAATGGACTGGCTAAGCAAGTACCACGCTTTCTTCGATTGCTTTGGAGGAAGCATTCTTCTTAAGGTACCAGGCCAGCCTGAACTTGAGTTTACAGGAGGATCCACAGAAGCCTGGATGGTATTCATCTTGCAATGGACGATGTTGTTTATCATCCCATTATTTCAGAATTTCTAGACGTCTTTCCAGAGGAATTGCCAGGACTACCCCCAGACAGAGACGTAGAGTTTTTAATTGAACTAGCACCCGGAGCAGCACCTATAGCATCACATGTTTACAGACTGGCGAAGAAGGAGATGGATGAGCTGAAGGCACAGTTGAAAGAACAAGAAGAAAAAGGTTTTATCCGACCGAGTGCATCACCCTAGGGAGCACCAGTGTTGTTTGTACCAAAGAAGGATGGGTCAGTGCGTATGTGCATTGACTACAGAGCCTTGAATGCAGTGACTGTGAAGAATAAATATCCATTGCCACACATTGATGACTTATTTGATCAGCTTAGTGGAGCTAAGGTATTCTCGAAGATAGATTTGAGATCGGGATATCACCAGGTGAAGGTACGGAAATAGGACATTCCAAAGACCGCATTCAGAACAAGATATGGGCACTACGAGTTTTTGGTCATGCCATTTGGATTGACCAATGCTCCAGCTATCTTTATGGACTTAATGAATCGAGTCTTCCACCAGTATTTGGACCAGTTCATGGTCGTTTTCATAGATGATATACTTGTCTATTCGAAGAGCCATGAGGAGCATGAGAAGCACCTGCGGATTGTTCTAGAGACCTTGAGGAGAGAGCAGTTATATGCAAAGTTCAGTAAATATGAGTTCTTCTTGGACAGAGTCTCATTTTTTGGGAATGTTGTTACAGGAAATGGTATTTCTGTTGATCCAGAGAAGATCTCAGCAGTTGAGACATGGCCTGTTCCTAAATCAGCATCAGAGGTAAGGAGTTTCCTTGGACTTGCGGGATATTACCGACGGCTCATGGAAAACTTCACAAGGATAGCAGCACCTATGACTCGTTTGACTTGTAAGGATCAAGAATTTATATGGACCGACGAGTGTCAAGCCGCCTTTGAAGAGTTGAAGAAGCGACTGACTACAGCACCAGTATTGACTATTCCGTCAGGATCAGGAGGTTATGTGATCTACAGTGACGCATCAGGGAAAGGCTTGGGATACGTATTGATGCAGCATGGCAAGGTGATTGCATATGCATCCAGGCAGTAACGAGTACATAAGAAGAATTATCCAACTCATGACTTGGAACTTACAGCCGTTGTATTTGCTCTGAAACTATGGAGACATTACTTATATGGAGAACTAGTGGAAATCTATACAGACGACAAAAGCCTCAAGTACGTCTTCACGCAGAAGGAGTTAAATATGAGGCAACGTTGATGGCTCGAGTTGATGAAATATTTCAAGATAGAGCTACATTATCACCCAGGCAAGGCTAACGTTGTAGCAGACACGTTAAACCGGAAGCCAGCAGCTTATTTCTTAACAGCACAGAAGGAATTATTGGAGGACTTACAAGAGCTTGGCATTGAAGTGATATTACCCAGAGCAGATAGGACACTAGCCAACTTGCAAGTACAATCATCATTAGTAGAGAGGATCAAGGCAGCTTTGCCTACAGACGTCAGATTCAGGAGACTGAAGGAAAGGACAGAGACCGGAGAGCAGACAGGATTACGCATTTATGAGGATGGGACATTACGATGTGGTGATCGTCTTTATGTTCCAAATGGAGAGATTCAACAGGAGCTGATGACAGAAGCTCATAGTTCGATTTATTCTATTCATCCTGGAGGCACCAAGATGTATCGTGACTTACGACAGCACTTTTGGTGGCATGGAAAGAAAAGAGAGATAGCTCGCTTTATAGATAATGTCTGGTATGTCAACAAGTAAAGGCGGAGCACCAGAGGACAGCAGGCTTATTGCAACCACTTTCGATTCCAGAGTGGAAGTAGGAGCACATCACAATGGACTTCGTCACGGGCTTTCTACAGAAGCTTTGGCTGACTTATATATGAGGAAGAGATGCAGTATGGGTAATAGTGGACCGACTCACCAAGTCAGCCCATTTCTTACCTTTTAGAGTTGGCCAGTCTACAGAAGCTTTGGCTGACTTATATATGAGGCAGATTGTGAGATTGTACAGCATACCAGTCAGCATTGTATTAGACAGAGATTTGCGCTTTATATCGTACTTTTGGAGGAGCATGCAAGAGAGTCTTGGAACTCGTATGAAGTCAGTACATCTTACCACCCGCAGACAGATGGGCAGTCGGAGCATACTATTCAGACATTGGAGGATATGTTGAGGGCTTGCATGTTAGACTTCGGAGGATCATGGGAGGACCACCTACATCTTGAGGAGTTTTCTTACAATAATAGCTATCAAGCGAGTATTCAGATGGCTCCGTTTGAAGCATTGTATGGAAGAAAATGTAGGTCTCCTGTGTGTTGGAGTGACATGGGAGAACGTCAGATTCTGGGACCCGAGTTGGTGGTCAACACCGTAGAGACAGTTAAGAAGATACAGGGACACTTGCGAGCAGCGCAAGACAGGCAGAAGCAGTGGGCAGACCTTCATCGTCGTCCCTTGGAGTTCAAAGAGGGCGATCATGTCTTCTTGAGGATATCACCTACCAGAGGCACCATTCGATTCGGAGGGTGCAGCAAGTTGAGTCCAAGGTATATTGGACCATTTGACGTGCTAGAGAGAGTGGGAGAAGTGGCATATCGACTTGCGCTACCACCTTCACTTGAGGGAGTACATAAGGTATTCCATGTGTCGCAGCTCAGGCGATATGTGGCAGACAGCAGTCATGTTCTCGATAATTCGGAGATCACTATTGGGCCGAGCTTGTCATACCAAGAGCAACCCGTGGAAATCCTTGATCGTCGAAAGAAAGTGTTGAGGAACCAGTCTATTCCCTTGGTTCGCGTAGCATGGAAGCATGGCGCGCCAGGAGAATCAACTTGGGAGCGCGAGGACGACATGCGCAAGCATTTTTCGAATCTATTCGCAGACCAAGGTATGAATTTACTTTGTTAATTTATATCTTATACCATCCTTGACTTTCTACCGTGGCTTAATTTTAATTTTGAGGACAAAATTTTTATAAGTTGGATAGAATGTAAAACCCCTAATCCTAAAAACCATATTTACCCCTTTTAAATTAATTAAAAATTTAATTGTAGTAATTAGTGGCTAAATAGGGGAAATAGATTTTATTTAATTTTTATTTTAGGTATTGGTGCAATTAGGGAATTTATGGGGCCATTAGAAATTTTTCCGAATTTATTTCATGTAGGAGACCCTTTGGAGAGTTGCTAGCTTAATGGTATGCATTAATACAAATTCTAGATTTTTCTATGTGTGTGTATATATATATATATATATATATATATATATATATATATATATATATATATATATATATATATATATATTTTATAAGAAATAGAAAGAGAAAGAAATGAAAAAGAATGAAAAAGAAAAAGAAAAAAAGAAAAAGAAAAGAAAAAGAAAATAATTAATATATTCCTTATTGGATCCCTAACCGTTAGCTCTAACCCGCACCCGCCCGTGAGGTCAAACCCATCAAACAGCAAGCAGCAAACGCTGTGCCCCCCCCCCTAACCCCTTAACGAATAGACCCCGACCCTCTCTCTCGATCTCCTATATATATATCATCCCCTTTCAACAAAATCCTAACCCTAGATCATCTCTCTACCATCTCCACCTTCCCATCGCGACCAGAGAGCCGCAACGTGACCGGAGAACCGCCCAATCCAGTCGCCGACCGATCCCGACGACCGTGACCCCGCGCACAACCGCGCATGACAGTTTGGACAACAACTTACCTGTGTTCCAGCGTTGTTTTCCGTCACCTCGCTGAACCAAACTCGACCCCGTCTTCACCGGTACGTTCACCCCTTAACCCTCTTCAATATCTGTATGATAGATGACCTTGAACAGAGCGTAAACCTAGGCGAAAACAGCGTCAAAGTTGGCAGAAAATGACAATTTCTGGGTATCGCAGAAAACTGCGGTGACCACCTATGTTCCCGGATTCGTATCTCCCACGACAGAGATCCGAATTCGATTTTTCTTTTTGGTATGCGGAGACCACTTGACCTAGTTTAATTTCTATTAATTAATATTAGATTATTAACTGATGTATGTAGAATTAAATTTGTTGGAAAACCCCAAAAATACACTTTTTCCAGATTTTCACCCGCCAAACGGGACTGCCCCGCGTGTACCAAGTGTACCAAATGGTGCGCAGTATACCCGGACACGTGAGAGTTCACGAAAACTGATTCAGATGCGTGTGCGCGTCGGAATCAGCCCGTATCCGCGGACAAATCCCATGTCGTAACTTTTGCGAAAGCTGTGCATATTTTGTGCATGCTCTTCAGATTGTGACAAAACTTGTGCCACTGGACTCATGGTATCGCGCTGGTCCTGTGACCCAATTTTCACGCAATTCTGAGACAGTTGACCAAGTCGCCAATTGGCAGGCCCTATAGTTGACTTTTTGGGCAAAATTGTGTTCGGCTCATCGGAATCAACATCTGGACATACCGTTGAGTTCGTATTAATATTTAGAGTTTCTTTGACCTATAATTTGTCTCATTTAGAGACTGTTATCCTTGGCACATTTTTCGGTACAAAGTGGGCCACACGTGGATCCCACTTTTATCCGAAATTATCGTTTTGCCCCTGTGTCCAAATTAGACGAAAGGGTAGTGATTTTTAGCTATCTCACTGATTTTAGAAACGTTGGTGATATCTATTTCAGCATCCGGAGACGTTTGTTCGGAGCCATTAGTTTCTGATTCCGTGTCCTTGACATTTGGGCGCGTACACTTTACAGATTTTTTGCCAGGCAAGTATACCTTACCATTGTACTGTATTTATATTCCATATGATGCATGTATGTTTATTTCTATTTATTTAGTTTATTTATTTTAACTGCTATATAAATTGCGCGTCCAAGGAAACTTGGGTGCAACGACGGTGTCGTCGTACTATATTTTTATTTATGTATATGCATTGGACCTACTTTATAAGACCACCCCATTTTTATGAGGCATCATTAGGTATTCATTTGACTGTGACACATTTTTACACGAGTTGTGAGTCTCATATAGAACAACAAGTACCGCATTTGGGCTCCTTTGTACTTTTTCTATTGTGCGCCCGGATTCTCCGCCGGAGATACGGGTGGTGATGACCACTATATATTATATATTATCAGGCGGCCTCTGTCGTTCAAAATACGACATCTTTTTAGGCCCCTGGATCTCCAAGAGAACCATGTTAATCCCAGTTTTCAGTCAGATAGCTCACTTGTGGGAAAAGTTGTTCTTAACTGCATTCACTTAGACGGTTAGGCGACCCCATTGGATGTTTATATTTCAGTACTTTATTGGCATGTTTATATGTATCTTGTTACGTCCCTCTGAGGACCTGGTACCTTTCCAAATATAGATGAGCAAGAGTACACGCAGGAGTATGAACCTGGACCTGACGCAACTTATTAGTCTGAGGAGGTCTTACCTTCGGATTATATGTGATTCATTACAGCTATTTAGAGATTCTAGTTGCTATTCTTTTCGAGAAATTTATTCTGATATTAGAGTTTATTCTCTTCTCTCTCTTTAGTAGTTTTGGTTTAGTCGATTTGCAGTGGATTTGTTTCCACCTGACTATCATACTTTGAGACTGCTTATTTGATATTCAGTTATTGATTTCTATTTATCTATTATTTGTGTTGTGGATGAGATATATATTGCATGTGACTTATTGTGACAGTATATTACCACTGTAGATTGGATATTCATGTACAACATACGTGTGTATATGGTTTCCATATATTGGAGTTCGTATACATGCGGCTGGCGTGTTACGTATTTCTAGTCCTACGTATTTTGGGACTGGGGCGTGACAACAGACACTGTCATCGTGCCAGATTTTTTGTATCCTGATACTGATATCATGGCCGGAACCTGGGACGACCTAAGGGTCGCGTTGATTGATAGTTACTCCAGTATGACGAGACTGCTAGATAGAGGTTCAGGTTCAGTGCACCATCGTTGACCGCTTGGGATGGGGAAGATAGTTACTAGACGTTTGGGCTCCTCTACACGCGCTTATATATGTATATGTACTGTTCCTGTAGTGATCCTGTATCTAGAGTAGTTGTATCACCCGTGTGACTCTTTGCCCGGAGCTGCGGTACGTCTCGTGTGTTTTCGTGTCCGGAGCTACGGTTTTATTTTGGATAGCACACGCGTCGAACATTGTCTTCAAACTGTGTCTCACTTAGTTGGTTATGCTAAATTACACCGTCGTTGCACTTGTACTTTCTATTGTACTTTAGCATGTTGTATTTTTGTACCTTGTTACGTTCCTCTGAGGACCTGGTCCCCTGCCAGTTTTGCAGCATAGACGATTATGGAGCATTTGGAGTTGCTGATGGAGTTGCATGTCTTGCGGGCATTGTACCAGGTACTCACATCATTCTACCGGCATTATGGTTATTTTATATTGATTATTCATCTGTTGTCGTAGCCTAGTTTTTATAGACTCATATTTTTTCTTGAGTCTATTCGAGTTGATGTGTTATTGGGCGGCCGACTTTAGCACATGCAGCTCTTTCTTGTATATTTCTGTTCAAGCCAGACTTCTTTGAAGCAAATACCAATAGATGTAACTTTTTGATGAAAAAATATTATTCATCTTGCTTCACGAATAATGATAATTCGTTCCATTCAAGTAAAATTCAAGGTATGTAACGGGCTGGGCAGCCCATAATCTGTCATGGGCTCGGATCGGCATATAGAGTTAACGGGACCGGACTGGGTTGCCATTTTATGGCCCGTAGGCCCGGCCCGATACAAAACCTGATCCCAACCGGTGCCCGTGTGTATGTGTGTGTGTGTGTGTGTGTGTATATATATATATATATATATAAGGTTATTAGTTACCAAATATTGAACTTTTGGGAGAACATGAAGTAGTAGACAGAAACTTACGTGATAGGAACTTACTTGGAATTATCATGTCAATATCATTTTTACTATATGAAAACTAATTAATAGCCAATCATAAGTTGATATAGAATTATCTTGTCACCGTCATTTTTAGTATTTGAAGATTAATTGATAGCAATTCAAATCATAAGTTAATATGGAGTTAATATGGAATTATCATGTCACTGTCATTTTTAGTATATAACAATTAATTGATAGCTATTCAAAACATAAATTATCGTTATTCGAATTATATCAAAATTAAATTCGGTTATAGGTATATGACAATTAAATTCGTTTATAAAAATTAATATATTATATAAATTAGTTTAATATGACAATTAAACTTTGACATGATAATTAATTAATAGACATTCAAAGCATAAATGATAGTTATTCAAATTATATGATAATTAAATCCGTTTATAGTATATGATAACTAAATCCATTTATAAAAATTAATATATTGCATAAATTCGTTTAATATTCAAATGATGACAATTAAACTTTGAAAAAATAAATCCATTTAATATTCAAATTATGTCATTGGTCATTTTTAGTATAGGAAAGTTAATTGCTAGTCATTCAAAACATTCAAAGAAGAAATCTTATATCAAAATTTTAAATTTAATTAAATTTGTGAGAAAAAAAAATTAAACTTTTTTTCTAAAAAAAAAAAAAATTTGGAAAAAAATAGGCTGGCCCTGACCCAGTCCGGTTCGGCCTCACTCGCCCCCGATCTGGTTATGGGTCCGAACTGAGTTTCCTATTCTTCCTTCTGGGCAGACCCGCCCCACTTCCTCTCCTGGGTTAAGCAATGCCCGGCCGAAAATTGTTCAAATTCGATCAGTACGTACCCGGTCCAGCCCATTACACACCATAATGTATAACTATACTGTCATGCCCCAGAACCAGAATAATGGAGAGTGGGTCAGACAAAGCCAGCTAGATATACCAGAGTACTCCATACCCCGAGATACGGTTACGACTGTCTACACATGTGAGGGTCTACTCTACAATCCATCAGGCAATCCTGGGTCAAGAATCCTAGGTGTCTCAATCTCAAGCAAGCAACAAGTTACAAGATATATGATCACCAACATACAATAGTAAGGCATCCCAAACTATACATACCCAAATAATCATGAAGCTAGTTACCAAAATGAAAAACTAGCAGAGTACAATATTACATGATCAGCTCTAGCTATAGTCTAGAATATGCTTTGCATGTAGGCCCACGGGCTAGAATGTCAAGTTCCAAAATACGAGCTAAACACGTTCTAGATGGCTAAATGCCTCAAAAGAATAATGTACAAGATCAAGTGGGTGAGGAAGAAGAAACCCACTCATATCCTCGGGTGCTTCTCGTATTCACCATCTTGAGGCAGAAAGTACGGGAGATCCTGTGATCCTGCTCCGAAATCTGGTCATACAAAACCAGTGGGGTCAGACCCCAAAATAGCAAGTACCACAAGGGTGAAAAAGTTATGAACTAAAACCAGCATACAGACAAATCAATAAGAATAGATTAATTAAATAAGGACATCTGGAATCAGTACTCCGGTTACCATTTTTGGATCAATTGTTAATAAAATCAGGACAGGACTAGACTAGACTAAAAATCAAGCAATCACGATCAATCATGCTCTATAGCTTGCTATCATTAGCTAACTAAGGTTATCACAGTCCTAGTTACTAACACATACAGTTTGAGATTTCTTATACCTACATGCCCTGTAGACTATCCGGGTTATACAGACGAATGGGTACATAGTATAGATTTATCAGGTATAATCATTGTTTTATCTTTTCTAGTAGTGTAACACTCGTCAGTGTGTTGAAAGTATGACCCTCACGATGGAGAGCTCCAAATCCATCAGGTGTTGCTGGGATACCGAGATTATATGTTGGTAGGAAATCTTTCTAGATGCTTTTCTAGATTATTACTCTAGTTATTAGCCTGGACGATTATCAAGAATTCCTGACCATGGTGCTCATAAATCTATCTTAGATATGATGCAAAACATGACAGTAACTTGATGAGTATAATCAAAATAAACCACGGGGATACATGACATGCAATACAGGTGCTACTAATAGCCTTGATCAGGACAGTTACAGGAATTCTTTTGTCATGGGTGCGCTACGTCAAGCCACCATCAGGATTATCAGGATCAAGGATTATCAGGATCAGGAGTATCAGTATTATCATTACAGTATCAGAATTATGTCAAGATTCAAGAGCTCATTTATAGTGTACAATCACTAGATCATGTCAGGAAATCAAGATCAATATCAAAAATATCATATTTAGGGAATAACCAGGATTAACTAAAATAATTGAATTAAAGAGAACTAGAGAATCATCAAGAGTTAAGCATATTAAAGAGAATACTGGCATACAGACGCATAAATCAGGCAAGAAAAATAACAACCACGCATAATGGGCCAAAACTACTATTGGCACAAAAATTACTAGTCCAAGTAGTTCTGGCAAACTTTGATACAAAAGTGCTCCGAGTAAAGATGGTGCCATAAATCATTCTAAAGCGCACTTCAAGGATCTTGGCACACAATCATAGAAGTATGTGAGACAGGAGCTTGACGCACAAATCTATCATTAGAACACAAATAAAAGTACCCAAGCTATGAACTTGGCACACTTTCATCAAGTAAGCCAGCAGTAAGGTTTGGCTCACAAACAAGCATAATAAGGTCTACTAAAAGATAAAATACAAGCCACAAGACATGGCACAACAGTCGAGACGACTCTGCAATCGAGAACATAATTCTCGAAAATGGTCAAATGGCTTTGCTTAGTAATTAAGTAATACGAAAGGCTACAAGGTACGTCATCTCTTGAGAATACCACATAGTGATCCACACAACAAAGAGTACCATTCTCCAGAAGAGACAAAGTGTGCCGGTAAGGAAAGTTCACCAAAGTGCGTCAACTCTACAATATCTACAAGGTGCGCCAACTTGGCTTTTTAAGCAGTGGCGTACATTCTTGATGACTTGCAGACCCATCAAAAGTGCGTCAAGTAGGATTGGCGTACTTTTGAAAGAATTTTCATAGTACAAAATGTATGTAGGAATAGAGAAATACACCCTGAGTACTCTACATATCTTGGCGCACTTTCTAAAAAATTTATGAATCACACAAAAGTGCACTCACTTGAACTTCGCTTATGCGACAAGGGTTCCTTGCGTACTTTTTGTATACATTCTCAGGCCAACTTTATATTCTCCGACTTGCTGTTCTCGGGCTCCATGAGCAATCCAATACAAGGAAAACAAAATCCTCAATGAGAAGTTCTAAGTGTTATCCAAAATAAATTGAGCAAATGATTAAAATAAGTTATACTAAGAATCAAAGCAAGATACATGGTTGTTCCTTCAGTTGGCAAGATGTACTTGTCTACGGTTAAGTTCTAGCCTAATACCAATACTATTAAGGTCACCCACGGTCAAGGCCAAGCTCGATTGCTGCTCTCTGCTGGAGAAGAAATAAAGAAGGAAAGAGAAATAAAAG
Source organism: Iris macrosiphon (assembly GCA_036927795.1). Classification (NCBI taxonomy): domain Eukaryota; kingdom Viridiplantae; phylum Streptophyta; class Magnoliopsida; order Asparagales; family Iridaceae; genus Iris; species Iris macrosiphon. The sequence continues at coordinate 10,993,629 of JAYESA010000020.1, read as the reverse complement.
GAAAAGAAAAGTGGAGAAAAGATAGTAGGATTGCTTATATAGGCAAATAGTTTATTGTAGGCCATTGGATCATAATCCATGATTGTAGGTCATTGGATCATAATTCATGCCTCTCATCCGGGTTCATCACAGCCACCCACCAAAAAAACTAAGGGACCAACAGTCCAAGGCATGCAACTAAGAAAAACTTACAAAAATAACCTAAACAATGCATGAATAACATAAAGTATGATGTAAGCAATTAAATAATAAATGAGATATACATGTATAATATGCGTATATCGGGTACGTATACTAGAATAGTGAGACAAGTCTCACATATACGAACTGGTTTCACATCCGTCTTTTCTTTTGATCAATCCACTACAAAAATAAGTGGGAAGAACCGGTGAAATCCGATTAGCACAGACCTGGACCGGCTCAGTCCAACCTATTACACACCATGAAGTTAATTATACGAACTGGTTTTACATTAATCTTTTCTTTGGATCAATCTACTACAAAAATAAGTGAAAAAAAACTGTAAAACCCCTCAAATAATAAGTTTTATATATATATATATATATATATATATATATATATATATATATATATATATATATATATATATATATATTAATTAATTAATTAATAAAATAATGAGCACAACCATATTTTTTTAAGGAATTTTTGGGTATTTATATTAGCTCCTATGAATTTTCTAGATAAAAAATTAATAATAATAATGATAATAAGGCCACTAACTAACCCTAAATAACTAACTAAATCCTAAGCCAACCCCTCTGCTCATAGAACACACTGAACACACCCGCGACCCCCATCTCTCTCCCTATGTATATGTTCATAATACCTAAACCCTAACTCTAACACTTGCCTCCCCCTCTGCGATCCTGTGACCACCGATGACAAGCCTCGGTCGCCAACGAACTCCGCTGACCGTCGCTGACGCTACCCTCACGCGAGGACGCCGACAGCAGCCAGTCTCAAACCCCAGACTTTGCTGGTACCTAACTTCCTCATCTTGCAACATTTTCATAATCCGATTTTTCATACACACTCTCAACATGAACACCCTCTAATGCCTTCAGATAGTTTTAACCAAACAACCCTATTTCTACTATAAATTTATCCGAAACTTTTCAAAAAATCTAATTTTTCATACAAAGCGAAACACCTAAAAACTGAGCCATGGGCCCTTAATGGAAGGATGATAACGAGTAGTATATTAAGTAACTTAGAAATTGTTATGAATAGAATTATACTCAACATAACTTGGTTCGAAAAGACCTATTGGTTGCATATATTTGATCATTAATTCTGTGAGGAATTATTGGTTAAAAATCACGAAAAATATCCTTCAAAAATATAGAAAACTTGCGATACGGAGTGCGTTCCGACAAACTGGACCATCATATCATATACCAATTGTACCGAAAGGTGCGTATAGTATTTATTGACGTGCGGGATTTCATGAAAGTTGATTCGGACGTGTGTGCGCGTCGGAATCAACCTGTATCCATAAAATTCCCCCGTATCGGTATTTTTGCAAAATTTCCTAATTAGTTGGTGCACACTCTTTGGAATATGACAAAACTTATGCCATTAGATTCTTGGTATCACGCTGGTCCTTTGACCCAAGTTTCACGCAATTCCGAGATAGTTGACCGAGCCATCTATTCGCGGGCTCCACGGTTTCACTAGAAGGACGAATTTGTGATCGGCTCACCGGAATCCAAAATTGGACATACTGTTGATTTTGTATCTTCATTTAGGATAGTTCAACCTATAATTTGTCCTATTTAGAGACATTTATCCTTAGCACGCATTTTGGTGCAAAGTGGGCCACTTGTGGATCCCGCTTTGACCCAAAATTATCTTTTTTTTGTCCTTGTGTCCAAATTGGACAAAAGGGTAGAGTTTTCTTACTATTTTGCTAATTTCGGAGATGTTGGTGATGTTTATTTCAATATTCGGAGATGTTCGTTCGGAAGCCATAGTTTCTGATTCTCTGTTCTTGACGTCTGGACGGCTACACTATACAAATTGCTTGCCAGACAAGTATACCTTGCTATAGTACAATTTATTTACATTCCTTTATTTTATATTTATTTTCTATCATTTATTTCTATTTATTTTGCTATATAAACCTGTGGATCCAAGAAAGACTTGGGTGCAACGACGGTTGCGTCGTATTTTTGTCTCTTACTTTTATTATTCATATTGACCTAGTTTTATGTGACCACCCCATGAATTTGAGGCATCATTATGTTTTATTGGCTGTGACACATTTGTTACAAGAGTTGTGAGTCTCATGTAGGACACAGACTTGCGTATTAGGCTGGCCACCTGTACATATAGGTCGTACGACGGATAAGGAATAACTGCTAATAGAATTATCATGTTTAGCGGACTTAGAAGTTACTAGAGGTGTTGCATGTTATGGATGTGACACGTTAGTTGCATTGAGTGGGAAGAACAATGAGTAAGCATATGTGAATCCTTTATACTTTTCCTTATTCATCCGTACGCTCCGTTGGAGACGCGAGATTTATGACCCTATATTTACTTGGTGGCCTCTAACGTCCATGAAGTTATGCACGTGGCCCTTGTATCTCCAAGAGATATGTCCATCCTATTATTTTTAGCCATATAGTCCATATACGGGAAACTTGTTCTTAAATTGCATATCACATAGACTGGTTAGGCAACCATGTTGGATGTTTTACTTTTAGTATATTATTGGCATATTTCTATGTATCTTGTTACGTCTCTCTGAGGACCTGGTCCATATCCAGGTATTGATGAGGAGGATTATCCGCAGGAGTACGGACCGAGACCTGACGCATCATTCACTGTTAAGGAGACCTTACCTTCTGAGAACCCATGACTACTTCATTACCGATGGATCCTTAGTTGTTGTTTCTTTATTTGATATTTATTTTATATTGGAGTTTCGTCCTCCTCTATCATTTTAGTTGATTTAGTCGATGGGTAGTGTCTCTACCCAACTATTATTCTTTTACTACTTAGTACTTGAGACTTCTTCAGTTATTTATTTTGATATTCCTTTACTCGTGCCTGTGGATGAGATATAGATGCATGTGACTTGTGTTGACAATATATGTACCACTTGTAAATTATTTATTCATATTACATCGTACGTATGTGTTATAATTTTTTCCAACATATTGGAGTATCATATACTTACGGCTGTCATGCTACGTATTCCTAGTCCTACGTATTTTGGAACTGTGGCATGACATATTTTTAAGGTGGCCCATGCAGGTCTAGAGTATATTGTCTCGGTTACGTTAATGTACCGAGTAAGCCTGCAAATAGGACTTGAGTATAGGATCTCATCCATTTATTTAATCACCTCCTTTGAATTCTAATTTTGTACTCTCTTTGACTGCTTGATTTGCATCTACCTTGAATTTATTCTAACATTGTCCTTATCTTCATGTCTAACAAAATGAATCCTTCAAATGGATATGTTGCTCACCTCGCCATCACAGCAGGTGACTCAGCAACTCAGAAGGAATCTAGAGTTCTGCCTTTCTCGATGGTGTCCACGACTACACCACTACAGGTTGGACAACCACCGCTAGTAGGTCAGACACCCCCATCAGCTCAGACGAACACTCAGACTCCAGTACCTCTGGTGGGGCATCAACCATAGCAGACTGTAAATCCCCTAGGTGGCAGTATGCCACCACCACCCTAGTTTTTGTCCCAGTTCGCCCCGTAGATACCTTTCGTGCCTCCTTCGCAGGTTTTGCAGCCTAACGGGAATGTTACCTTGACCCAGTTCATGCAGGCTATGCTGCAGGCCCAGTGGTAACAGAATGAGCTGCTAAGACAGGCTCTTATAGCTGCCATGAACAGACCATAATCCCTTGCACTAGCCCCAGTGAAATAACCTTATGAGGGAAATGTCAAGAATTTTACTCAGATGAACCCAAAGCACTTCAGAGGTACGAAGACTCCGTTGGAGGTCTCCGAGTGGCTCATCAGTACTGAGAAGTTACTGAAGGCATCGCAATTACTAGTTGGCCTATGGATGATAGCAGTAGACCTTTTGGTTGAGGACAATGATCACCACTAGTGGAAGGACGAGCAGAGGCAATATGGCACCGACCAGACGTGGGAGGAGTTCTGCGAACTCTTCAACAAAAGATTTTTCCCCACCAATGTTCGAGATATTCTCTATAACCAATCCCTTCATCTCAAACAAGAGAATATGATGGTGGATCAGTACGACACAGAGTTCAGCAAACTGAGTTATTTTGGCGAGATATTGATTTCTACAGAGTTGGAGAGATCCAAGAGATTCTATAATGGGTTATCAGCGGATATTAAGAGGTTCACGACTACACATTCGAGGATATCCCCGGTGGCCATTTTGGAAGAAGCAAGAAGTCAAGAACTCCTTCTTAAGGAGACATATCAGATGCAAAGACGCCCTGCACCAGCAGCAGCACCAGTTATAGTGCCCCAGGGTGGACCAATTAGATATTCCTTGGCACATCAGCAGCATCAGCAGAGAGCGGGACCTTATCAGTCCCTAGAGAAGCCTTTCTGTAATCACTGTGGAAAGTTAGGGCATATTCAACGAGATTATCGGACTCTTTTGGGACAGTGTTTGAGGTATGGGTCTGGACAACACATGGCTAGAGATTGTCCAGAGCAGCAGACCTTGGCACTTCCTCAGACGATACAGAGGCCAGCACTTCCAGTACTGCGACCAGCTCAGGAGATGACGAGGTCAGGACCACCAGGAGCGGGAGAACCTCGACCTCCAGCAGGTGAAGGATTTCAGCGAGGACTACCGCTACCTACTCAGGAAGATCAGTTTGCAAGGGCCAGGCTGCAGGTACCTCCTCAGAGGACTGGACAGGCTTTTGCTATGGAGATGGATGACACAGAGCAGAAGATTGATGTTATAGCAGGTATCCTTGTTTCTACTTTTTCTGCTATGATATTATTTGATACGGGAGCCACACACTCATTCATATCTTCTCGTTTTGTTGCCAAGCACAATATTGCCACAACACCTTTACCTAATTGTGTTAGAATTCTCACTGGGGGAGGAGTTGTACCTGTTAGTCGTGTTTGTAGATCTTGTTCAGTAGTAATTCGTGGCAGAGAGATGAAGGCTCGACTCTTAGTCTTTCCCATGCCAAACTTTGATGTTGTTCTTGGGATGGACTGGCTAAGAAAGTACCATAATTTCTTAGACTGCTACGGAGGAAGCATTCTCTTTATAGTACAAGTCCAGCCAGAGCTCGAGTTTGCACAAAGATCCACTGAGATACATGATGGTCCTCAGATGGCATTGGACAAAGCCATTTATCACCCTATCATTTCAGAGTTCCAAGATGTCTTCCCACAAGATTTGCCAGGGCTACCTCCGGATAGAGATATGGATTTCTCGACTGAGTTAACCCCAGGAGCAGCACCCATAGCGTCGCATGTTTATAGACTAGAGAAGAAAGAGATAGATGAGCTGAAGGCACACTTAAAGGAGTTAGAGGAGAAAGGCTTCATTCGACCGAGTGCATCACCCTGGGGAGCCCTAGTATTGTTTGTACCAAAGAAGGATGGGTCAGTGCGCATATGCATTGACTACAGGGCCTTGAATGCTGTGAATGTGAAGAATAAGTACCTTATGTTCCGCATTGATGACTTATTTGATCAGCTTAGTGGAGCCAAGGTGTTCTCGAATATAAACTTGAGATTGGGATATCAACAGGTGAAGGTGCGGAAGCAGGACGTTTCGAAGACCGTATTCAGGACGAGATATGGATACTACGAGTTTTTGGTCATGCCCTTCGGATTGACCATTGCTCCAGCTATCTTTATGGACTAGATGAATCGAGTCTTCCATCAGTATTTGGACCAGTTCATGATTGTCTTCATAGATGACATCCTTATCTATTCGAAGAGTCAAGAGGATCATGAGAAGAACCTATAGATTGTCTTAGAGACCTTGAAGAGATAGCGGTTGTATGCAAAACTCAGCAAATATGAGTTCTTTTTGGATAAGGTCTCTTTTCTTGGGCATGTCGTCACTGGAGATAGTATTTTAGTAGATCTAGAGAAAATCTCGGCAGTTGAGACATAGCCCGTTCCTAAGTCAGCATCGGAGGTAAGGAGTTTCCTTGGACTTGCGGGATATTACCGACGGTTCGTAAAAAATTTCTCAAGGATAGCAGATCCCATGACTCGGTTGACGTACAAGGATGGAGAGTTTATATGGACGGATGAGTGTCAAGCCACTCTTGAGGAGTTGAAGAAGCGACTGAGCACAATGCTAGTGTTGAAAATTTTATCAGGATCAGGAGGCTACGTGATCTATAGCAACGCATCGGGGAAAGGATTGGGATGCGTATTGATGCAGCATGGCAAGGTGATTATGTATCCATCTAGACAGTTTAGAGTACATGAGAAGAATTATTCAACTCGTGACTTGGAGCTTGCAGCCGTTATTTTTGCCCTGAAGCTATGGAGGCATTACTTATATGAGATACGAGTGAAGATCTATACTGACCACAAAATCCTCAAGTATGTCTTCACGCAGAAGGAGATGAATATGAGACAAAGAAAGTGGCTTGAATTCGTGAAGGATTTTGAGATAGAGCTGCATTATCACCCGGTCAAGGCTAACGTAGTAGCAGATGCGTTAAGCCGCAAGCCTATGGCATTATTCTTAACGACACAGATGGAGTTACTGGAGGGCTTGCAGGAGCTTGGTATATAGGTTGTATTACCTGGATCAAATAGGACACTAGCCAACTTGAAAGTACAGTCATCACTAGTAAAGAGGATCAGGGTAACTTTATCTACAGATGCTAGATTTAGGAGGTTGAGAGAGAGGACCAAGATACGAGAAAAGACAGGATTGCGCATTCATGTTGATGGAACATTGAGGCTGATGGGACATTGAGATGTGGTGATTGTCTATATGTTCCCAATGGAGAGCTTCGGTAGGAGCTGAGGGCAGAGGCTCATAGTTTGATATATTCTATTTATTCTGGAGGTACCAAGATGTACCGCGACTTATGACAGCATTTTTTGTGGCATGGGACAAAGAGGGAGATAGCTCACTTTGTGGCCAAATGCTTGGTGTATCAGCAGGTCAAGGCTGAATACCAGAGGATAGCAGGGTTACTACAACCACTTTCGATTTTTGAGTAGAAGTGGAAGCACATTACTATGGACTTTCCGAAGATTCCAAGTGGAAGAGATATTGTTTGGGTGATTATGGATCGACTTACCAAGTCCGCTCATTTCTTGGCTTTCGAGTTGGCCAGTCTATAGAATCTTTGGATGACTTATATATGAGGCAGATTATGAGATTACACAGTGTTCCAGTTAGCATTATGTCAGACAGGGATTCGTATTTCACATCTCACTTTTGGAGGAGCATGCAGAAGAGTCTTGGGACTCGTCTGAAGTTCAGTACATCCTAACATCTGCAAATAGATGGGCAATCGGAGCGTATTATTCAGACGCTGGAGGATCTGATGAGAGCATGCATATTAGACTTTGGAGGATCATGGGAGGACCACTTACATCTCATAGAGTTTTTCTACAACAATAGCTATCAAGCGAGCATCCAAATGGCTCCGTTTGAAGTTTTGTATGAAAGGAAGTGTAGGTCTCCAGTTTGTTAGATTGACATTGGAGAACGTCGGATCTTGGGGCCAGTTGGTTGTCAGCACTATGGAGAAGGTCAAGAGGATACAGGCCCACTTGTGAGCAGCGCAAGACAGACAGAAGCAGTATGCAGATCTTCATCGTCGTCCTTTGGAGTTCAAGGAAGGCGATCATGTCTTCTTGAGGATATCATGAACCAGAGGCACTATTCGCTTTGGGGGACGCGGCAACTAGAGTCCAAGGTACATTGGACCATTTGACGTGTTAGAGAGAGTTGGAGAAGTTACGTATCGACTGGCACTATCACCTTCGCTTGAGGGAGTGCATGATGTATTACATGTATCGTAACTAAGTAATATGTGGCACATAGCAGTCAGGTTCTCGATCACTCTGAGATCACCATTGGGCTGAGCTTGTCAAATCAAGAGCAACCTCTAACACCCTTTTTTTTTAAAATTTTAAAAATAAATTTTCTAAATTTTTCGGTAATTTTTAGTTAATTATTAAAAATGTCCTTCAGGGATTAATATTTTTATAGATTAAATTAATTATTAAAATATTATAAAAAATATATTTTTGGGTGTATAATTAATTATTGGATGTTGTGTAATTTTTCTAGAATTTATTGGGGTCAAAAACTAATTTTAAATAGCTAAAAACTCTTTTTTTAACTAAACAAGCAATAAACCAAACCGAACCGGGCAGACTGAACCGGACCCAACCGCCCAACGGGTTGGATCCGGAACCGCTAGCCAATGACCCAACCCGCCGCCCGCTACCCGCCCCACACTCACAGAATACCCCCCCCCCCCCCACGAACCCCGTGCGAACCGCAGTTACCCCCCCCCCTCTTCTCCTTCACATAAACACTCACTCCTTCCTTTTCTCACTGTCAGCACCCTGATTTTTCAGAATATTTTTTAAAACATTTTTCTCACAGTTTCTGTAATTTTTGGAATTTAAAACTAAGGTATTTTGTAATTAAAGGATTTTTAAATGATGTTAATTAATATTAAAATATAATAAAAATAATATTTTCTAGTGTAAAATGGAAAACCGAACATAGGGTAATTTTCTGTGAATTTATTGGACTTCGAAAATATTTTTAAAGCCCTAAAAACTAATTTATAATTAAACCTAAATAAACCCTGACTGAACCTGGTTTATTTGGAAATAAACCAAACCAAACCACTGTCAAACCAAACCGAACCAAGCCCACCCCTAGGTCAACAAAACCCTAGTTCACATGGTTATAAATACTACTTTTCATTTTATTAAAGGAGAAAACAAAACATAAAGATTAAATCCCAAACCAAAACCTAGAAAACTAAATCTCCCAGCCGACATCACTGTTCACCGCCGGCCGACGACCGACTTCCCTCCGGCCCGACTCTGGCGGAGCACCCTGCTCCGGCCTGACTCTCCCCCGACCGGCTGTGCGTTTCCCGACCACCGGAGGTGCAGCTGCCCCCGCAATTGTTCCCCCCGACCGGATCCGACCTACTGCCGGCGACTCCAGCACAGCGCTCCGGCTGAGCAGCTCCGGTCCCTCTCCGACTGTGCCGCTCCGGTCCCGCCCCGACGGTGCAGCACAGCCCCCGACCCCGGCGTTGCACCCCCGCGCAGCCCGACGGTGCAGCCATCTCCTCCGGCCAGTTCATCAACAGCAACTCCCCACCCCGCAGCGGCTCCGGCCAACTCCTACGTTCGGCCATCTCCACTCTTCCAGCCATTATCACCACCACCCTCGGCGTTCCCTGCCACCGAGCGACACCCTAGGTCGGCCTCCCTCTCCCTGCTCAGCCATGACCCGCTGCCCTAGCCCCGGACACGGCCAACCCGGACACAGCAGCATCCCCGTGACCCGGACACGGTGGCCAGGACACGAAACAGCATCCCAGATACGAGAATTCTCGGTCCACGAAGCCCTGTTCAGGTAACCCGTTCTCTCTCCTCATTATTCTATTTTTCGTTCTGTCAGTTATGACGCGTAGACTGTGTGACCCTCTCAATGCCCATGAAACCCGCTCAGTGGGTCGCATCCTATGGCGATCGCAAACCGCGATCCAAAAACAGGAAAACCAACGCCCTGTTTCATCCCAGAACTGAGTGCGCCCCGCCAAACGGGACGACTTGGTCGCGTGCGATCTTCACCGAAACGTGCGCACCGTTAATACGGACGTGCAAAATTTTGCAGAAGTTGATTTGGATGTGCGTGCACACCGGAATCAACGCGTATCCGCCGACAACGCCCCGTATCTGCCTGTTCTGGAACACGTCGTAACTTTGTGTACACACGTCTGATCGAGACGAAACTTGCACCATCGGACTCATAGAAATACGCTGGTCCTGTGACCCAAGTTTGGTTCGATTCTGAGAACGTTGACAAAATCGCGTATCGTGGGCCCTACAAGCTCCACTTGAAGGGCGATTTTGTGATCGGCTCATCGGAATCCAATTCTGAAAGTTCCGTTGGGTTCGTATCATCATTCTGGACTTGTTGACACTAAGTTTGACGAATTTGGAGACCTTTGACACTGACACATTTTTTGGTGCGAAGCGGCCCACATGTGGACCCCGCTTTGACCAGAAACTGTGATTTTTTGCCCCTGTGTCCAAATTGGACTTAAGGACAGGCGTTTCTAGCTATTTGATATTTTTTGAGACTGTTGGTGATATTTATTTCAGCTTTTGGAGGAGTACCTACAGGATCCACTGATACAGGGACAGCTGTTGGTATTCAAACCCCAAGCAAGTGTACCTTGCCAAACTTTGCAGTTCTTGTTACATATTTTCCTTGATTCATTTATATTGCTGTGCATGCTTAACCTAGGACCGTGTGACTTACTTAGCGTCCGATTATTAGTCGAGTGCCAACACCATACGCGGTGTTGTGTATTGTCATCTAGAGATGGACATTCGTGACCCCTTTACATTCTCGTACTTGTCTTATCAAGTACATTATACCTAGGACACTTGACACTATACATGAGACAGGATCTTTCTGAGATATTCATGGTGATTCTGTATAGGATGCAGGATTTGACATTGACATTATATTCATAGATACTATATGACTTGCTGCATTAGCCATCCGGCCGGAGGGAGGTGAATTGGCACAGACGGCGGTTTCGTCGTTTGGGGGGGAGAGAAGGAGATGCGGGTCGGGTCGGGTGGACGGGTCGGGTCCTAGCGGATCCGGCCCGATCCGAAATCAAATAGGCGGGTCGGGTTTCGTGCTAGCGGGTCGGGTCTGGGTTAGACCCGGATCCGACCCAATATGGAATTGGTTTATTAAATAAACCCGATTTATTTTGGTTTAATAATTTAATTAGTTTTTTAGGGCTTTTAAAATCCATCTGGGGTCCAATAAATTCCCGGAAAATTACCCTATGTCTGGTTTTCTATTTTACACCATAAAATATTATTTACATAATATTTTAATATTATTTATTAACAGTTAAAAATCATTTAATAATTAAAACACCTTAATTTAATTAGAGAAAATTCTCAGAAAATTCCAGTAATTCCAGAAAAATGTAAAAATCCAAAAATTAAAATTTTCTTGAAAATCAGTGGGTTTACAATCTACCCCCCTTAAGAGGATTGTGTCCTCGCAATCAAAGAATAACCGGTCAACAGAGATGACACGGTTGCAAAATTTATTCGAATCAGAAAATCAAGGTTGAGGGTTTAAACACATAGGGAAAGTCATTTCCCTAAGCAATGAAATTTCCCAATTATAGGAAATCTAGAAAATTATAGTTTTTAGAAAAACAGGTTATTCTTTTAAAACATATCAGGTTAACATTTATTAAACATTCTAGGTTATAAGTTCAACATTACTAGGTTAACACTAGGTTATCAATTATTAGCAAGTTAAAGTTATCAGGTCAAGTCTAGGGTCACGTAAAGTTATCAGGCACAAACTACAGAAATGCTAGAAACGGAACTACAAAAACTTACTCGCATTAGCTACGCCACGGTTCTGCGCGTCTTCCAAGGTCATCGCGAAAGCTTGGCCGCGTCCTTGAGGTGGTGCCCTCTGCTGCTGCTGGACCTGCTTGAAGAGTGTTGATATGCTAGATTTCTTTGTTGAGATGATTGTCCTCCATCAACTGGTGTCACTTCATCGTCGTAGGAGACAACTGCAACTTGTGGTATTCCTGCGGGAGTCTCGTTGCTTGCTTGTGAATCCACTACTCTGCATCCAAAATAAACTGTAAAAGACGCACAGGAAAATCAAGGCAGGATGCAAGTCAAGGAATTAGTTCAAATCCGATATAGATGTCAAGAACGTTTCAAGCAAGTGGATGAGATCCTAAAAACTTATCCTATACTTATTTGTCACGCCCCAGTCCCAAATACGTAGGACTAGGAACACGTAAGCATGCCAGCCGCATGGATGTGGCAACTCCAATATCTGGAAACCATAACCCATACGTACGCTGTAATATGAATATAACTCACATGTGGTATATATATAATGTCACAAGTCACAGATATGCTAATCTCATCCACACAACAAGTCATAGAAAAGAAATACTAACTAGAATAAGGAGTCTGAAATATCTAAATATAATAGTCGGGTGGAGACAAATCCACTACCAATGACTATATCCAAAACTAAAATGAGAGAGGAGTATAAAATCTCCAATATAAAATAATGTGAAGACAGAAGTGTATCAGCTAAAAGAATCCATCACTAGATAATCAACGATGCTCAGAAGGTAAGACCTCCTTGACAGAAAAGAATGCGTCAGGTCCAGGCCCGTACTCCTGCAAATACTCAAGAGCAGATACACCTGGCAGAGGACCAGGTCCTCAGAGGGACGTAACAAGATACAGAAAATACGAGCCAACTTGAATACAGTAAACATGCATATAATGTGAAAATAAATAAGTACGCTGTACTAGACAATCTATATGAATGCAAATGAGGACAACTTTTCGACGTATGGGCAAGGGTAGGCTACTCGATCTACCTCACAACTCACACACACGTCAATAGACATCAGAAATCGACATACCGCGGGGGTAGCGACCAGCGAGACTCCAGAAATCGACATACCGCGGGGGTAGCGACCAGCGCGACACACGTCCGTAGTGCGAGCTATATACTACGGTTTACCAGAGTGGTTAAAAGCCAATACGCCTAATGATTGTCCTCTATGATACTAGGTGCCATGTGTGTGTCAACATATCTAATACATAGTAATGACTGGAGAAAAACTACACATGCAAGAACTATACAGAAATGAAATAAATAAACAGAAATATAAATAGCATGCAAAGTACTGTAAATAATTTGGCAAGGTATCTTGCCTGGCAAGAAGCTGCAAAATATAGTGTCCCAATGTCAACACCAAGAGTCAGAAGCTACGGCCTCAGAATGAACGTCTCCGGATGCTGAAATAAACATCACCAACGTTCCGAGAATGAGCAAAATAGCTAAAAAGCACATCCCTTTCGTCCAATTTGGACACAGGGGCAAAATGGTAATTTTGGGTAAAAGTGGGGTCCACATGTGGCCCACTTTGCACCGAAAAGCGTGCCAAGGGTAACAGTCTCTAAATGGGACAAACTATAGGTCAAATAACTCTAAATGTCAATACGAACCCAACGGTATGTCCAAATGTGGATTCCGATGGGCCGAACACAATTTTGTCCAAAAAGTCAACTGTGGGGCCCGCCAATTGGTGATCTGGTCAACCGTCTCAGAAATGCGTGAAAATTGGGTCACAGGACCAGCGCGTTACCACGAGTCCAGTGGCGTAAGTTTCGTCGCAATCTGATAAGCGTGCACAAAATACGTGCGTGTTCCACAAAAGTTGCGACACGGTGTGTGTCCGCGGATACGGCCTGATTCCGGCGCGCACACGCGTCCGAATCAGTCCCCACGAATTTTCACGTGTCCAGTTATGCTGCGTGCACTATTCAATAACTTGGCACACGGCGGGGCGGTCCCGTTTGGCGGGGCGCGCTCCGTTTTCCAACTTGTTGAATTCTGGAAAAAGTGGGTGCGCGCAGTTTTGTGACGAATATCATTATGTCCACAGCAACTAATAGCATAGGGTTATTTAACAAAAAATAAACTAGGTCAGGTATTCTACAGGTATCAAAAAGAATCACTGAATTCGGATCTCTGTGGTGGGAGATACGAACTCGGCAATATGGGTGGTCATTCTGGAATTCTGCGATTTCAGAATTCTGTCTGTCCGCATCAACTTGGACGCTGTTTTTCACCTAGGGGCACACGTTTTCCAAGGTTGGTTATAAAACAAATATTGGAGAGGGTTAAGGGATGATCATACCGATGAAAACGGAACAGCGTTTGGTTGAGCGAGTCGACGGGAAATCACTCCGGAGCGAAGGTGCCTCGAGTGGGAATTTGCAGTTCGCGAGGTCGGAGTCGACGGGGTGGTTGGATGGCTTGGCGGGGCTTCTCTGGCTGCGGTGACGGCTCTTAGATGGGAAGAGGAGATCTGGAAATTTAGGTTAGGGTTTTGAGAGCTAACTATATATATATATATATATATATATATATATATATATATATATTAATATAGGAAGAAAAAGAGGGGGCGGACGGGTTCCGCGGATGAAGGGTCGGGTCTTCTGGGTGCATATAGCAAGTTACTAAGAATTTAAAGTGGGCGGGTCCTAGTGAGCCACTAAGGGCTTTGGGCGGTCAACAGCAAGTTGCTAAGGTGGGAGCAAGTTGCTAAGGAAATAGCAAATGGTTAATGAATGGAATTAAGCATTAGCTAAGGAATGGAAAGTTGCAGCAAGTTTGCTAGGATGTAGTTGCTTATTATTATTAATATTATTATTATTTAATAATTCTTATTAAATAATTCTTTTTCCTTTCTTTCTTTTTAAATATATATACACATATATATATATATTTGTATATATATATTATTCACACATAAAAAAAATTTATAGATTAGGGTATTGCACATCGTTAGGCTAGCAACAGCTCAAGGGGTCTCCTACATGGAATAAATTCCTAAAAATTCCTGATGGTCCCATAAGTCATCTAAGTGCCCGAACACCTAAAATAAAAATTATTAAAAATCTATTTCTCCTATTTAGCACATAATTACCATAATTAAATTATTAATTAATAAAAAATAATAAATACAATCTTTTTAAAATAGGGGTTTTACATTATTGCAGGCCTGTTCGGTCCCTAAGTTGAAACCGAACAATTTAGTCGTTGACCTGCATGGGCCACCACAAAAACCATGTCACGCCCCAGTCCCAAAAATACCGAGGGACTGGAAGCGTGATAATGGCCAGCAGCACGTACCGATGGACAAACCCAATTTAATGGATCCATCGGAGCATACTTAAGCTGTATTACAATAGTCATGGTTTACTAATCTCATCCACAGAATAAAGATAGCAATAACAGCAAAAAGAAATGTTAAACAACAACCAATCAAAGTAAATAAAATCGGAGAACAATCCGATATTAAGTCTGTTACAATGTTCTCAGAATCAGGAAATAAAGAGTTTAATTAAACAGGAAAGAAAGTCCATTTGCCATAAAGACTGAGCAAGGCAAAGCAGTTGTTCAGGAGAAGTCCTCAGCGATCACCTCGTCTTCAGGTTCAGGTACTGCTCTGAGTAGTGCTCCTGTTCCGTACACCTCAGGGTAGATCTCGTCTGCTAAATCTGGGGACATAATCCGGATCCAGGTCCTCAGAGGACATAGCAAGGTACAGATAAAACAAGCCAATATATAATGCAGTGCAGTAATAAAGGAACAACAGGGTAAATAATTAAACCAGCTAGGTGATCATGCAAGTGAGAGTTATTATTCATACTCAGGCTGAGACTACTACAGGATCAGTGTCAAGAAACCATAGCAGTATTTTCTCGAAGGGCCAGAACTGGTGCCAAAGCTCTGTGTCAGAGACTAGGACACATCCAGATTATATTATATAATATATATTCAGCCTTGATATGGTAATACTCTCCCCACCCAATGTAATCTCACGTCTCATGTCCATGACACGCAGGATCAAAACTAATGCAATAAGTCAGGATAAAATCTAAGCATGTAAAAATGTCATAAACCTGAATCCTATACAGAATCACCTTGAATATTTCAGGAAGATTCTGTCTCATGATCTGTGTCAGGTGTCCTGGGTATAATGTACTTGATAATGCAAGCACGAGAATGTAAATGTCAAGATATCCATCTCTAGGTGACGTTACACAACCCCGCGTACGGTGATGGCACCCGACTATAATCGGAAGCTAAGTAAGTCACACGGCCCTAGGGTTGAGCAAGAACAACAGTCACAAAAAATAAATCAAGAGAACAAAATGAATCATTAAGCTGCACTTTATGGCAAGGTACACTTGCCTGGATTTTCGGCTCCGATTGTAGCTCTGGCTTCAGCGGGGATTGCAGGCAGTACTCCGGTTGCTGAAATAGATATCACCATCAGATCCAGAAAATATTAATCAGCTAGAAATGCCTGTCCTTGAGTCCAATTTGAAGACAAGGACAAAAATGGCAATTTTGGGGCAAAACGGGTCCAATTGTGGGCTATTTTGCACCGAAAAACGCGTCAGGGTCAAAGGTCTCCAAATCTGTCCAACTTAGTGTCAACAGGTCAGGAACGATGATACGAACCCAACGGAACTTCCAGAATTGGATTCCGATGAGCCGTTCTCAAAATCGCCCGTCAAGTGGAGCCTGTGGGGCCCACGACACGCGATTTTGTCAACGTTCTCAGAATTGAACCAAACTTGGCTCACAGGACCAGCGTATTGCTACGAGTCCAATGGCACAAATTTTGTCTCGATCCGACGTGTGTACACTAAGTTACAGCGAGAACCAGAAGAGTCGGATACGGGGCGGTGTCCGCGGATACGCACTGATTCCGGTGTGCACGCACATCCGAATCAGCTTCTGCGAAATCCTGCACGTTCGTATCAACGACGCGCACGTATCTGTGAAGACCGCACGCGACCAAGTCGTCCCGTTTGGCGGGGCGCACTCAGTTCCGGGGTGAAACAGGGCCTTGTTTTCCTGTTTTTGGATCGCGGTGTGCGATCACCACAGGACGCGATGCCCCGAGCGGTTTGCACGGGCACCGAGGGGGTCATACAGGCTACACGATATAATTCACGGAATCGAAATCCGAGCTACGAGCAAGAAGTTACAAGTTCCTGAACTGGTCTAAAAAACCGAGTTTCCTCGTGTCAGACTCGTGTCCGACACGCGTCACAAAGCTAGGGTTAGGGTTTACTGTTCTGGGCTTCTGTGTCGGTGTCCTGCTGTGTCCGTATCTGAGACTCACCAGAGCTGGCTGGGGGTGGCTCTGCAGAAGGAGGCGAGGCACGGCGGGGACTCGGCCGGAGGCAGCGGGTCGTCAGCGGATCCGGGCTGCGGGTCAGGTGGACGGAGTTGGCGGGGAAACCTCGGCTGCGGGTGTCTGGAGGCGTCGAGCTCGGCTGGGTGGGCTGGAGAAGGGATGGTTCGATGAAGGTGGCCGGACGGAGGTCAGGAACGATCGCCTGAGGCGGCTAGGGTTACGGCGGGGTCGGGCAGCCGGTGGCGGAGGAGGGGAAAATGGGCTCGGGTGAGGGTTTTATAGAGAGGTGGAGGTAGGCGGAGGGTTGTCCGGTGAGGGGGAGCCGGAGCGGAGTGGTCGGGGGTTCGGGAAGGCGAAGGGGATGCGTCGCCGGCGGCCGAAGGGAGGTGAATTGGCACAGACGGCGGTTTCGTCGGTTGGGGGGGGGAGAAGGAGATGCGGGTCGGGTCGGGTGGACGGGTCGGGTCTTAGCGGATCCGGCCCGATCCGAAATCAAATAGGCGGGTCGAGTTTCGTGCTAGCGGGTCGGGTCTGGGTTAGACCCGGATCCGACCCAATATGGAATTGGTTTATTAAATAAACCCGGTTTATTTTGGTTTAATAATTTAATTAGTTTTTTAGGGCTTTTAAAATCCATCCGGGGTCCAATAAATTCCCGAAAAATTACCCTATGTCTAATTTTCTATTTTACACCATAAAATATTATTTACATAATATTTTAATATTATTTATTAACAGTTAAAAATTATTTAATAATTAAAATACCTTAATTTAATTAGAGAAAATTCTCAGAAAATTCCAGAAAAATGTAAAAATCCAAAAATTAAAATTTTCTTGAAAATCTGGGGGTTTACAAATGTTAGAACTGAACCTAATGTGCATAGGAGATAGTGTTAGTATATAGGTTCGTGTCTAGATATTAGCAGACAGTACCTCAGGAAGCCCAGAGCAACGAGTATGATATTCCCTATGAGATCATACCTCAAACACGGAGAATTGCTCGCCACCTTCACCTTAGAAAACTATGATATTATCTAGAGCCCCATATTTTAAATTCTTATGTTGTTCATCTGCGACCTTAACATTCGCTAATGCGTAATGACTAAAATATGTTCTTCTTTCTCCGTCTTTTAATTCGTGCCACCTGACACTTCTGATAGTAGGCCAAGTAATTTTATTCCTTGTTAAGGACCCATAGTTTGCCAGGATTATAGCTGTAGTCTTGAATTTGAAAATTTTGTGATTGGTAATTAGAGGTCGATAAGTTGAGTTAATCTTGTAGATTGTGACCCGATGATTATCCCTTAGTGTTAAATCACGTAATTTGTACCCCCACCTCGATGCAAGTTATATTCCATTTCCCTTGAGACTAGTACCACTTAGCCCACTTGACCCATCGAGGCGGTGTAACTGAATGGCATTAATCGCATGCTAGCAAAAGATGACAGTGTTTAATCAGACAATAGAATTTAGAGGTCCTTGCCCCTATTTGGTCGACTAGCGACTTAGACAAGGAGGTTGTATGATAACTGTAGAGATGTAGAGTCTTTTATTATTGTTGCTTATTTTGTTTCTGTGAACTTGAATAATTTGTACCTCCTTTCATCATCATCTAGCGTACTTATATTTCATATACTACCTTGACTTATGTTGCTATTTTATAGCCTAGTTTTGCAAGCTTATTCTTTATCGAGCTTGTTCATGACATATGTATTATTGGGGAGGCCCACAATAATACAATTCAGAATCAGTGTATTATGGTCTGATCAACCATGGTGCACTTGATTCGCCCATCGTAATACTACTTTACGTGGATTGAGATATGTAGTGATTAGTAGACGAATATACTTGTCCTAGATATGTCTGACATATCGTATCGGTTACATAACTGTACTAATACGAGCATGCAAACAAAGGATTACCAAAATAGGATTTCAATCCACAACTGCTTTGACAATTCCCATTTGAATTCTTTAAACGCCTTGATCCCGATACTTCTATCCTATTACCTCTCCCTTGAACTCTTTATTATTGATCTTTGTCTTCCCTTATTTCGGAAAGACGAAACCTCGTGCTTGGTATAAGTTTGATACACAGAGAGTACTAGATATACCCCATAGGCCGATCACATACTTGAGGATTATTCTTTCGTAATTAAAGATATATCATATGTGACATGATCAGCATTGAAGTTTCGAAGATTGAATGACATGAGTAAATAAATTAAGGAATATTTTCTTAATTTATATAGATGGGTAAATTCTAAGTTGGGTAGCAATGCATTGTCAACTCGAGAGGAATTTCTTTTAGATTGTGATTGAGTAAGATTAGATTTGGAGAGGTTCAAGCCATTTTAATTTTGAGAAATTTAGAGGAATGACTAAGATGATGAGGATTAATGAAGTGATATTGAGGACCCAATATTTATACCTTAAGTACATGATTTAAATTTTTGAACAATGAAGGTAGAATCATCAATTTGAATTTGGAGGATAAATATAGAATTTTAGACTTGAACATTGGTGGACTGCATTTAAATTATTTTTCAATTTGATGATTTGAGTTAAAATAAAATTTTGATGGTTGGACTACCTATTTGAAATATTGAGGATGTGAATGGAATTTAAAAAGTCGAAGCATACAAAATTTATAAGTGAAAATGTGAATAATATTGGACTCGAATTACTTCTAGAGGAAATTATGATAGTTGGAGATCGTGAGAAAAATTTACATGCGTATTTAAATCTTGAAGATGTTATTTGGATTTAATTTAAATTTGGATATGGATAATTTGTGAAAGTGAGAAGAGATAACCATAGGTTGAATTTTGATTGAAACAGTGGTCATCTTAACCTTGAAGTGGTTGCGATGGATATGATTAGGATTTTAATTATCGCAAGGAGATTGCGATTGACTTGCCTTATGTATATAAAGGATCAATAAATTATGCCTTATTTTAATTTTGAGGACGATATTATTTTAAGTTGGCTGGATTGTGAAACCCCCTCACCTAAGAAGTAGACCTACTTGGCTTAGATAATGAGACTGCGGCTAGCTCAAATCCCCTTAGAAATAGAACACGGTATTTTTATTTAATTTTACAACATGGTATCACTTGGCCCTTACCATTGCTTCGATAATTGGAGCACTTCACTAGTCACTGCCTTCCTACAAATTCCATATCCTTGTCCTAGACATGTCCATCCTCCATTTCCATCTTTGTGCAACGTTTCAATGGTTGGGCATTTTTATGCAAAAGAGCATTTAGGTGTCCACATCCTTGACAAGATACCGGAAGAAACCGATTTTTTCGCTCATGTGGATTTTTCCCATGATTTTCGGAATATGCAACGCGCAACATCGCCCACTCCGTTAAACCTAGCCTTGCATTTTAACCAATGCAAATCTTAGGCCATCCTTGACTTCTACCATGGCTTAATTTTAATTTCGAGGATAAAATTTTTATAAGTTGGGTAGATTGTCAGCACCCTGATTTTTCAGAATATTTTTTAAAACATTTTTCTCACAGTTTTTGTAATTTTTGGAATTTAAAACTAAGATATTTTGTAATTAGAGGATTTTTAAATGATGTTAATTAATATTAAAATATTATGAAAATAATATTTTCTAGTGTAAAATGGAAAACCGGATATAGGGTAATTTTCTGTGAATTTATTGGACTTCGGAAACATTTTTAAAGTCCTAAAAACTAATTTATAATTAAACCTAAATAAACCCTGACTGAACCCGGTTTATTTGGAAATAAACCAAACCAAACCACTGTCAAACCAAACCGAACCAAGCCCACCCCTAGGTCAACAAAACCCTAGTTCACATGGTTATAAATACTACTTTTTATTTTATTAAAGGAGAAAACAAAACCTAAAGATTAAATCCCAAACCAAAACCTAGAAAACTAAATCTCCCAACCGACTTCACTGTTCACCGCCGGCCGACGACCGAGTTCCCTCCGGCCCGACTCCGGCAGAGCACCCCGCTCCGGCCTGACTCTCCCCCGACCGGCTGTGCGTTTCCCAACCACCGGAGGTGCAGCTGCCCCCGCAGTTGTTCCCCCGGACCGGCGGTGCAGTGCCCCGACCGCCCCCTGTGCAGACTCCGACGCCGAGCAGTCCAACCGACTCTATCGTGCACCCCCGCAGACAGATCCGGCATACTACCGGTGACTCCAACACAGCGCTCCGGCTGAGCAGCTCCGGTCCCTCTCCGACTATGCCGCTCTAGTCCCGCCCCGACGGTGCAGCACAGCCCGCGACCCCGGCGGTGCACCCCCGCGCATCCCGACGGTGCAGCCATCTCCTCCGGCCAGTTCATCAACAGCAGCTCCCCATCCCGCAGTGGCTCTGGCCAACTCCCACTCCGGCCATCTCCACTCTTCCAGCCATTATCACCACCACCCTCGGCGTTCCCTGCCACCGAGCGACACCCTAGGTCGGCCGCCCTCTCCCTGCTCAGCCACGACCCGCTGCCCTAGCCCCGGACATGGCCAACCCGGACACAGCAGCATCCCCGTGACCCGGACACGGTGACCAGGACGCGAAACAGCATCCCAGACACGAGAATTCTCGGTCCACGAAGCCCTGTTCAGGTAACCCGTTCTCTCTCCTCGTTATTCCATTTTCCGTTCCGTCAGTTATGACACGTAGACTGTGTGACCCTCTCGATGTCCGTGTAACCCGCTCGGTGCGTCGCGTCCTGTGGCGATCGCAAACCGCGATCCAAAAACAGGAAAACCAACGCCCTGTTTCACCCCGGAACTGAGTGCACCCCGCCAAACGGGACGACTTGGTCGCGTGCGGTCTTCACCGAAATGTGTGCACCGTTGATATGGACGTGCGAGATTTCACAGAAGTTGATTTGAATGTGCATGCACACCGGAATCAACGCGTATCCGCCGACAACGCCCCGTATCCGCCTGTTCTGGAACACGTCGTAACTTTGTATACACATGTCGGATTGAGACGAAACTTGCACCATCGGACTCGTAGAAATACGCTGGTCCTGTGACCCAAGTTTGGTTCGATTCTGAGAATATTGACAAAATCGCGTATCGTGGGCCCCACAGGCTCCACTTGACGGGCGATTTTGTGATCGGCTCATCGGAATCCAATTCTGGAAGTTCCATTGGGTTTATATCATCATTCTGGACTTATTGACACTAAGTTTGACGAATTTGGAGACCTTTGACCCTGATACATTTTTTGGTGCAAAGCGGCCCACATGTGGACCCTGCTTTGACCAGAAACTGTGATTTTTGCCCCTGTGTCCAAATTGAACTTAAGGACAGGCGTTTCTAGCTATTTGATATTTTATGAGACTGTTGGTGATATTTATTTCAGCTTTTGGAGTAGTACCTACAGGATCCACTGATACAGGGACAGCTGTTGGTATTCAAACCCAGGCAAGTGTACCTTGCCAAACTTTGCAGTTCTTGTTACATATTTTTCTTGATTCATTTATATTGTTGTGCATGCTTAACCTAGGACCGTGTGACTTAATTAGCGTCCGATTATTAGTCGGGTGCCAACACCGTACGCGGTGTTGTGTATTGTCATCTAGAGATGGACATTCATGACCCCTTTACATTCTCGTACTTGTCTTATCAAGTACATTATACCCAGGACACTTGACACTATACATGAGACAGGATCTTTCTGAGATATTCATGGTGATTCTGTATAGGATGCAGGATTTGACATTGACATTATATTCATAGATACTATATGACTTGCTGCATTAGCTATGATCTTGCGTGCCATGTACATGAGACGTTATGGACATGAGACGTGTGGTTACATTGGGTGGGGAGAGACACACAGGCTACAGGCTGATCATATATATAAACCCCCAATTATTGTGAGGCGCAAGACTCTGAAACCCGAGCTTGGCCCATTACTCATTATTACTGCTATCGGCTCCCCGACACAGAGCTTGTAGTGGCTCAGCCTGAGTAATCGTGATGCTCTCACTTGCATTTCACATAGATGGTTATAAACTTACCCTATTTATTCCATTATTTGCTGTACTGCAATTATTTTGGCTTGTATTATCTTGTACCTTGCTATGTCCCCTAAGGACCTGGATCCGGATTATGTCCCCAGGAGTTGCAGACGAGATCTATCCCGAGGTATACGGGACAGCAGCAGGAGCTGATACAGGAGCTGTACCGACATCCGAGGACGAGGTGTTAGCTGAAGACTTTTCCTGAGCATCTATGTTTCATGCTCAGTATTTACTTTATTCTTTCATTTATATTTTGGTCTGTTGAACCATTGTACCAGATTTTTATCGGGTTATTCCCCGAAGCACTTTGTTGAGACTGGTTGATAATTTATATTTCTTATATCTGTGAATCATATTTTATCTTGTGTGGATGAGATTAGTTGTGCCATGTTGTCGTAGACTTTATTTTACAGCTTAAGTACGCTTTGATGGATCCATTAAATTGGGTTTGTCCATCAATGTGTGCTGCTGGCCATTGCCACGTATCTGGTCCCTCGGTATTTTGGGACTGGGGCGTGACACTCACACAACCAACCACTCCCCCTCACTCTCCTATCCCAGGCGTTCAACTTCGGCCACCGCCCACCGCCGCTAGCCGCCGCACGTCGCCGGAAAAAGGACGCCAACTTCGCCGCATAATTGTCCAATTTTGAACAGCATCAAGGTACCCTACTTCTAGCTCTCGTATCTCCTTGTGTAATGATCCGAATTTAGTTCTGTCGAATCATATGCGAAGACCCTTGACCCTCTCGAAATTCCGTGCAACTAGTTTGGAGTGTCGTCCTGTGTCAGTCGCAAAATGTGACACAAAACAGGAAAAAAACACAGAATTATGTACTTCTAAAATTGTCCCGGAGTCCCATGTTCACGGCCATTTTTCTCCCAACCTATTTAATAATTTTAGATTCTGTTTAAACAGTAAATTAGACTAACATAACCGAGATTTAGACTCTGTAATTAGTTTATTTTAATTTGCTATGTGCTGTATTTTATTCGTGGGAGAAATCGACCAAAATCTTGGTCTTTAAAACCCAAAATTTCTCGAAATAGGGTGCGTCCCGCTAAACGAGACAACTTGGTCGTGTACGAACTTTACCGAAAGTAGCGCACTGTCAATATGGACGTATGAGATTTTACGGAAGTTGATTTGGATGTGCGTGCATACCGGAATTAACGCGTATACATCGAAAATATCATGTATCGGATCTGTTCTAAAACTAATTGTAACTTTGTATACGCTCGTCGTATCAAAATAAAACTTATGCCATCGGACTTGTAGCAATACGCTAATCATGTGACCCAAGTTTGGTTCGATTCTGAGAACGTTGACAAAATCTCGTATCGTGGGCCCTACGGCTCCACTTGACGGGCGATTTTGTGATCGGCTCATCGGAATCAGTTCTGGATATTTCGTTGGTTTCGTATCATCGTTCTGGACTTGTAGACACTAAGTTTGACTAATTTGGAGAAGTTTGTCTATAACACATTTTTCGGTGCGAAGTAGGCCACATGTGGACCCCGCTTTGACCAGAAACTGTCACTTTTGCCCCTGTGTCCAAATTGGACTTATGGACAGGCAATTCTTGCTATTTGATATCTTCTGAACATGATGGTAATATTTATTTCAGCAACCGGAGGAGTACTTGAAGATCCTTCGGACACCAGAGCAACTGCTGGAATTCAAATCCCAGGCAAGTGTACATTGCCAAACTTACAGTAGTTATCTGATATTGTTTCTTGAGTTGTTCATATATATATATATATATATATATATATATATATATATATATATATATATATATATATATATATATATACTTCTGTGATGTACATAGTCAACCCAGGACCGTGAGATGTTGCTTAATGTCCGAATAATATTCGGGTGTCGATGTCGTACGTGGAGTCGTGTAACGTTACTAGAGACTGATATCGCGACCCTATATATATATTCGTGCTTGCATTATCAAGTACGTCATGCCATAGGATACTTGACACTATTCATGAGACAGAATCTTCCTAAGATATTCATGGTGATTCTATATAGGTTACAGGATTCGTGACATAGATATTACATATGCATAGCTATCATTATGACTTGCTGCATCAGTTAGAGATCTTGATCTTGCTTGACATGGACATGAGACATCGTGGACATGAGACGTCGTGGACATGAGACGCGTGATTACATTGGGTAGGGAGAGACACACAGGCTACAGGTTGATTATATTATTACGGTGCCATAGCCACGCCGAGCTAGGCTCCTACATGATATCACTGCTACCGGCTCCCCGACACAGAGCTTGTAGTTGTCTCAGCCTGAGTTCTAGTGATGCTCTCACTTGCATATCACATAGTTGGTTATATAGTTTACCCTCTTGTTATTGTTTCATTTATTATTGCACTGCATTTATTCTGGCTTGAGTTATTCTTGTACCTTGCTATGTCCCCTGAGGACCTGGATCCAGATTATGTCCCCAGGTGTAGCAGAGGAGATCTACCCCGAGGTATACGGGACAGGAGCTGACATTGGAGCAGTACCATCACCAGAGGACGAGGTGATCGCCGAGGATTTCTCCTGAGTATCTGCTTTATCTATACTTAGTTATTTCTGTTATTTCCTGTTTATTGAATTGATGTATCAAACTCATTATCGGGTTGTTCCCCGAGATATATTTTATTGAGACTTGATGTTGCTTTATATTTCATATTGATTATATTTATTTCTGTGGATGAGATTAGTATTTTAGACCTTTATAGTTGTTTTACAGCTTAAGTACACCCTGATAGGTCCATTAAATTGGGTTTGTCCATCGGTGTGTGCTGCTGGCCATTGCCACGTATCCAGTCCCTCGGTATTTTGGGACTAGGACGTGACATAGTTTTTGTGGTGGCCCATGCAGGTCAACGACTAAAATTGTTTTGGTTTCAACTAAGGGTCCGAGCAAGCCTGCGATAAGGATAGGATAAGTTATAGGATCTCATCCACTTGCTTGAATCGTTCTTAATTTCTATATCGGATTTGAATTAGTTTCTTGACTTGCATCCTGCCTTGATTGATCTGTGCGCCACTTATAGTTTATTTTGGATGCAGAGTAATGGATCCACCAGCAAGCAATGAGACTCCCGCAGGATCACCACGAGGTGTTGTGGTAACCTACGAAGATGAAGTAACACCAGTGGGTGGAGGTCAATCAGCACAACCAAGAAATCAAGCAAATCAGCATACCTCGAGAAACCAGCCAGATGACTTTCCGCCACGGTTTACTCCACCAATGTCGTATTCCCACAAGGGAAAGCTGTGGACAGGCAACAAATGTTTCAAATTTTCTATGCAATGATGCAAGCCCAACAGCAGATTCAACAAGAGGCTCTGCGTCATGAGGTGGCGAACTTAAGGAACAATCTAGTAATCGCACTAGAGCAGGCGAACCTACCAGCTCGACAGCCATCGACGGGATCTATCACCAATTTTTGCCAGCTGAAGCCCCGCATCTTTTCTGGCAAGGAGAAGCCCACTGAAGTTCATGAGTGGCTCATAAACACTCAACACCAATTGGAAGCAGCTGAGCTTCCAAGGGAGCGTTGGATGACTGCCGTCCGGATGCAGTTGACGGACAATGCACATCACTGGTGGCTATCTGAGGAGACACGGCTTAGACCAGACCGAGTCACTTGGGAAGAGTTCTCTAGACTCTTTCAGGAGATGCACATCCCATCTATTGCTCGATCAGAACTTTGGGACAAGTTCAATCGCCTCACTCAAGACAATACGACAGTGGAAGAATACAATGCGGAGTTCATTCGTCTGAGTCACTTCGCCCCTACCCTGATCCCGACAGAAGAGGAGAAGGCTAAAAAGTTCTTCGACGGACTAAACTTTGAGCTACAGAGGCTGATTGGCTCTGTTGCACCTACTTCTTACTCGGACGTCCTTGCTGCAGCACGACACATGGAGCGCGTCACCAGGAGAGAGTCCAGCCTGAAGCGGCCTTTCACATCAGCACCAGCCAGAGCACCACACGAAGAAGCTACAAAAATATCTCACATGCACCAACCACCCAGAGCATCTCCGCCGGCACTGCCTATCTGTCGATATTGTCGCAAGTGAGGCCATATTGAGAACGAGTGCAGACGTAAAATAGGATTATGTTTAATTTGCGGATCCAACCAATATTTAGCCATGGAATGCCCTGAGCGTCAAGAGTGAGCAACAATGGTAAACCGACAAGCCTTACCAGCACCGCGACCAGCCTATCCAGCATTGGAAGCACCACAGACGGGAGTTGAAGGAGTCATACCACCAGCTCCAAGAGGGTATCAGCCGAGGCCACCTTTGGCAACCTAGGCAGCACTTTTTTAGCAGTCCAGCAACAGCAGAGGACACCGCCACAAGGACGCGGACAAGCTTTTGCGATGACAATAGCGGACACACAGACTCGTGGATTAGCGAATGCGCGTAAGATTTAAGTTATTTATTTCTATCTATTCCTAGTAATGCTTTAGCACGTGCCTGTTAGTTCATGACCTTATCCTTAAAGCTAGTATTTTGAACTTATTAATAATTGATAACCTAGTTTTTCTAATCTGTAGTTTTTCTTCCTCTAACCAGATTTCTTGACTCTTGAATTACCTAACTTTCATTGTTTAGGGAAATACTTTAGGTGTTTTGCTTAACCCTCATCTTTCGATTTCTCCTTGATCATGATTCCTTGTTTGTGTCGTGCTTCGAATATGTCTTGCAACCGCGCCATCTCTGTTGTCGGTTGTTTTCTTAATTGCGAGGACACAATTCTTTTAAGGTGGGTAGATTGTAACACCCTGTTTTTTTTAAATTTTTAAAAATAAATTTTTTAAATTTTTCGGTAATTTTTAATTAATTATTAAAAATGTCCTTCAGGGAGTAATATTTTTATGGATTAAATTAATTATTAAAATATTATGAAAATTATATTTTTGGGTGTATAATTAATTATTAGATGTTGTGCAATTTTTCTGGAATTTATTGGACTTAAAAACTAATTTTAAATAGCTAAAAACTCTTTTTTTTTTAACTAACCAAGCAATAAACCAAACCGAACCGGGCAGACTGAACCGAACCAGGCTAAACCGAGCCGAACCGGACCCAACCGCCCAACGGGTCGGATCCGGACCCTCTAGCCAATGACCCGACCCGCCGCCACCGCTACCCGTCCCACACTCACAGAATACCCTCCACGAACCCCGCGCGAACCGCGGTTACCCCCCCTCTTCTCCTTCACATAAACACGCACTCCTTTCTTTTCTCACACAACCAACCACACCCCCTCACTCCCCTATCCCCGGCGTTCAACTCCGGCCACCTCCTACCGCCGCTAGCCGCCGCACGTCGCCGAAAAACGGTCGCCAACTTCGCCACGTAATTGTCCAATTTCGAACAGCATCAAGGTACCTTACTTCTAGCTCTCGTATCTCCTTGTGTATTAATCCGAATTTAGTTCTGTCGAATCCAATGCGAAGACCACTTGACCCTCTCAAAATTACATACAACTAGTTCGGAGTGTCGTGTTCTGTGTCAGTCGCAAAATGCGACGCAAAACAGGAAAAAACACAGAATTCTGTACTTCTAAAATTGTCCCGGAGTCTCATGTTCACGACCATTTTTCTCCCAACCTGTTTAATAAATTTAGATTCTGTTTGAACAATAAATTAGACAACATAACTGAGATTTAGACTCTGTAATTAGTTTATTTTATTTTGCTGTATGCTGTGTTTTATTCGCGGGAGAAATCGACCAAAAACTTGGTCTTTAAAACCCAAAATTTCTCGAAATAGGGTGTATCCTGCTAAACGAGGTAACTTGGTCATGTGCAAACTTCACCAAAAGGTGCACACTATCAATACGGACGTGTGAGATTTTGCAGAAGTTGATTTGGATGTGCACGCACACCGGAATCAACGCATATCCGTCGAAAATACCCTGTATCGGGCCTATTCTGAAACTTATTGTAACTTCGTATAGGCTCATCGTATCGAAACGAAACTTGCGCCATCGGACTCGTAGCAATACGCTGGTCCTGTGACCCAAGTTTGGTTCCATTCTGAGAACGTTGACAAAATTTCGTATCGTGGGCCCCACGGCTCCACTTGACGGGCGATTTTGTGATCGGCTCATCGGAATCCAGTTCTGGATATTCCGTTGGGTTCGTATCACCATTATATACTTGTAGACACTAAGTTTGATAAATTTGGAGAAATTTGTCTCTAACACGTTTTTCGGTGCGAAATAGGCCACATGTGGACCCCGCTTTGACCAGAAACTGTCACTTTTGCTCCTGTGTCCAAATTGGACTTATGGACAGGTAATTCTAGCTATTTGATATCTTCTGAACATGATGATAATATTTATTTCAGCAACCGGAGGAATACTTGAAGATCCCTCGGACACCAGAGCAACTGCTGGAATTCAAATCCCAGGCAAGTGTACCTTGCCAAACTTATAGTAGTTATCTGATATTGTTTCTTGAGTTGTTCATATATATATATATATATATATATATATATATATATATATATATATATATATATATATATATATATATACTTATGTGATGTACATAGTCAACCCAGGACCGTGAGACGTTGCTTAATGTCCGAATAATATTCGGGTGTCGACGTCGTAGGCGGAGTCGTGTAACGTCACTAGAGACTGATATCGTGACCCTATATATATATATTCGTGCTTGCATTATCAAGTACGTCATGCTATAGGACACTTGACACTGTTCATGAGACAGAATCTTCCTGAGATATTCATGGTGATTCTGAATAGGTTACAGGATTCGTGACATAGATATTACATATGCATAGCTATCATTATGACTTCCTGCATCAGTTAGAGGTCTTGATCTTGCGTGACATAGACATGAGACGTCGTGGACATGAGACATGTGATTACATTGGGTGGAGAGAGACACACGGGCTACATGTTGATTATATTATTACGGTGTCGTAGCCACGCCGAGCTAGGCTCCTACATGATATCACTGCTACCGGCTCCCCGACACAGAGCTTGTAGTTGTCTCAGCCTGAGTTATAGTGATGCTCTCACTTGCATATCACATATCCTGTTACATAGTTTACCCTCTTGTTATTGTTTTATTTATTATTGCACTGTATTTATTCTGGCTTGAGTTATTCTTGTACCTTGCTATGTCCCCTGAGGACCTGGATCCAGATTATGTCCCCAGGTGTAGCAGAGGAGATCTACCCCGAGGTATACGGGACAAGAGCTGACATTGGAGTAGTACCATCACCAGAGGACGAGGTGATCGCCGAGGATTTCTCCTGAGCATCTGCTTTATCTATACTCAGTTATTTCTGTTATTTCCTATTTATTGAATTGATGTATCAAACTCATTATCGGGTTGTTCCCCGAGATATATTTTATTGAGACTTGATGTTGCTTTATATTTTATATTGATTGTATTTATTGCTGTGGATGAGCTTAGTATCTTAGACCTTTATAGTTGTTTTACAGCTTAAGTACACCCTGATAGGTCCATTAAATTGGGTTTGTCCATCGGTGTGTGCTGCTAGCCATTGCCACATGTCCAGTCCCTCGGTATTTTGGGACTGGGGCGTGACACAACCCGTGGAGATTCTTGATCGTTGAGAGAATGTGTTGAGGAATCAGTCTATCCCCTTGGTTCGCATGAAATGGAGACATCACTCGCCAGGAGAATCCACTTAGGAGCGCGAGGATGACATGCTCGAATGCTTTCCGTACCTGTTCAAGAAACAAGGTATGCTCATAACATATTTTCTCCTACCTTATTGCATTCTCTTTTCCTTATCGTGCCTTATATATATAATAAAAATAGTAGTTCACTAGAGGGGACCAAAATGAGCACAACCATATTTTTTAGGATTTTTTGGGTATTTATATTAGCTCCTATAAATTTTCTAGATAATAAAAATAATAATAAGAATAATAATAATAATAATAAGAATAAGAATAAGAATAAGAATAAGAATAATAAGAATAAGTCCACTAACTAACCCTAAATAACTAACTAAATCCTAAGCCAACCCCTCTGCTCACAGAACACACCCGCGGCCCACACCGAACACACCCGCGACCCCCATCTCTCTCCCTATATATATGTTCATAATACCTAGACCCAAACTCTAACCCTTTCCTCCCCCTCTGCGATACTGCGACCACCGTCGATAAACCTCGGATGCCGATGAACCCCGCTAATCACCGCTGACGCTACCCCCGCGCGAGGAGAGGGTTAGTTTTTCATAATACAACAGCTAGTCCCAAACCCTCGACTTTGCTGGTACGTAACTTCCTCATCTCGCAACATTTTTACAATACAATTTTTCACACATGCTCACAACATGAACACCCTCTAATGACTTCAGATAGTTTTAACCAAACAGCTCTATTTCTGCTTTAAATTCATCCAAAACTTTTCGAAATATCTACTTTTTCAAGCAAAGCAAAACACCCAAAAACTGAGCCACAAGCCCTTATTGGAAGGCTGATAACGAGTAGTATATTAAGTAAATTAGAAATCGGTCTGAATAGAATTATATCAACATAACTAGGTTCAAAACGACCTATTGGTTGCATATATTTTGTCACGACCCGCACCCAAAAAATCGAGCATGAGTCGTGGGTACGTCCAGCCTACGCCGAAAAATCAGCGGTAGAACGCTGTAAGGTCCGTTCTAGGTCAACCATCTATCTATATAACTCACAAAAATCTGACAATAACCTCTCCAAAAGGAGGGCAACCACGCAATATATATATATATGAATAATCCTCTCCAAAAGGAGGGCAACCACGCAATATATATAAACTCTCAATCACAATAACTAAGGGAAGAATAAAAGCACGATATGATAGCAAAAGGAAACCAGAACCAAAGAGAGCAAGACAATACCCAAAATATACAGCCCAAGTCTACAATAGCTACAACATCTCACAGCATCAAAAGAATAAGTACAATCATCCAAAATAAACCACTGGGAACAACCCAGGAAACCCACCTAGCTAACTAGGGCGCTAACGGCGTCTCCTCGGTGCACTCCTCCTCGATCTCGGGGTCACAACCCTCGTCAACACCCGGCCCGTAGAACGTCGGGCAGAAATCCTCAGGATCCTCTAGAAAAAATATGTCCAGTCAGGACTGGAGCGAAGTACATAACTCTGAAAGCAACTCCAAATACATGGTAAGGTGTATATGACTAGCAATAAAAAAGTATACAAGATGCACAAAAAATAAATATATGCTGGAGCAGAATAAGTAGCTGCAATATAAACTGGAGAACAATACAAGTAGAGAAGTAACTGCATGCGAGAAACATGAATACTAGCTAAGTGCCTTGAGCACAACTTCGTTATGTGATCGGCTTAGGTTGCACATGAAAAACACTACGATAACTCCGTTATGCGTGAGTTGCATAACCGACATACACATGAATACTGTTTGGCTTTGATCACATAACCAACTCCTACTCCCCTCCCCCACTAATACTCTTGGATCCAACCACAACACGCTACGTACATGATAAATAGCTCGCACACATGAAGGCGAGAGCACAAGAAGCACATGATAGCACATGAGAATCAATACCCGAAGCACATGATGAAATACACGTGATAGAGTACCCGCTGAACACGGTAAGGGGGATAGTATCTCATTACGGGATCCACTAGTACCAGCTCATGTAATAATATGTCAGAATCAAGTATTACAGTTCTAGAACAGGTGATATAAACGCTATCATGAAATAGAAACTATCAGAGGTAGGTACTCGCCTGATGTCCTGAGCAACTGATGAGGATCGAGATCCGGACCGGTGTCGCAAGAACCTATTGCGAAAAGCAGAATTAAACAGGGTTCTAAAGTTTTAAACAGATATAAAATAATTAAAAATAGTCTTCTAGGGATATTCTAGGTCGAACGGGTCAAACCGGTGAAATTTGGGTCAAAAAGTCAACCCGGGGTCCAAAAAGTCAACATTTGGTCAAAACTAGGTCAAATATTGACTTTTATGGTCAACGGGGACAATTATGGTCAAAGCTAGGTCAAACTAGGGTGCCCCTAAAATTCTAGGTCAAACTGAGCTCATTAAGCTAGTAAACTCTCAAACTCGCCTCCTCGAGATACAGGGATACCCTCGGTATCCGATACCTCGACCTAGGCCACGCACCCCGCCTAAACCCGCTAAAACCTATGCTAGCACGCGTAAATATATACACATATACATATAAAAATCACTCCAATACTATTCCAAGGCTATTGCTCAAAAACCCCGCTCGAAACTCAATACCTTGGATATCTCAAGGTATTAAGATACCTTGATATTCTCAAGGTATTGAGATACTCTCCAATACCTCACTAACTACCCTTCTAACTAGCTATCTAGTTACCTATCTATGCTTATAGATATATACCTAGTTAATAATCTAGGCTAAAATATCTATATCTATCATATACATACACATACCTACGTATCTATATATATACCTATTCACACATACACACATATACCCACACACACTCTCAATATATATACACATACACATTGATATATATATATATATATATATATATATATATATATATATATATATATATATATATATATATATATATATACATATACATACACACGCACACTTATACATATATTTATACACACACAAACACTTAGACATATACATACACAAGCACATATATATAAATACACACACACACACACACACACATATATATATATATATATATATATATATATATATATATATATATATATATATATATATATAGACACACATACATAAATATATATATAGACACACAAACACAACTCAACCACAACGCACACAACACACAACACTCTCCAACGCTCGCCCAACGACCCCGACACGCACAAACACATAAATATATATAAAATATAACCCGAAAATTCTAGCACACACTCCCCGATGCTAACCCAAAGCGCGTACAAGCCCGAAACTAGGAAACCAAGTCGAAATGGCCGTTCGGTCATTTCGACGAACACGTGGTGTGCGGTTCGGAAAACCTCCTGAAACGCACACCAAACCAACTCGGAATTGCCCAAAATTTACCCACGGGTTCTAAACGATGTCTAGATCCTAGAAAAAATGCTAACGCGTCGATTCTAGGTCCGTGGCAAAAATGCGCACGCACTTAGAATCGGCGACGACAAAAATCCCTAAAACGCCCGAAACGCCCGTTTCTCCGCGACACGACTTTCCGTGTCCGAACGGAGACACGCACTACCCCTCAAGACATCCGAGAACGTCTACCTAGGTCCATCTAACCTAGGGCATCATCCAAAATTGGGCCAATCTCGGATTCCACCCGAAATTGACACAAAACCTAGTGTCAAAGTCTCCAAACTCAACCAAACTAGTTCTAACTTCCTCCTACGGGTAGGCTTAGGGTCTAGGAAGGTTCTAAACTACTAATTACACTTTATTAGAGTAATTAGCAAGAGAAAAGTTAGGGTTTACCTCTTAGGAGTTGGAATCCCAAGGCCAAACTCTCCAATCCACTTGAAATCACCTCCCTCAAGCTCCAAGCCACCAAATCTAGCCTCCACACTATGTCTAGGCTCTAAACACCTAGGTTGGGGAAAAATATAGGGTTAGGGTTCACATTCATGGAGAATAGAAGAAGGAGGAGAAAAGGAGTACTTACTTGAACTTGGGAAGAAGAAAGGAAGAAGAAAGAAGAAGTGGAGAAGAAGAAGAAGTGAAGAAGAAGTAGAAAATGGGGGGCTGCTGTGGTTTGGTCGGGTGTGGGTCTGGGAAGGCCGGCCACACATAATAAAGGGGTTTCACAAGTCCAAAATGCCCTCTCCTAACTTGGGTTTGGGTTTCGGGTTCCAAAAGCACTCAAACTAACTCCCAATCTCTCCAACTAACCCACTAAAAATATAATAAATATTCTAAACCCAAAAATAGGTCTCACAAGGGTGTGGGTTGGGTCAGACATGGGTCCACTAGGGTCTGACATAGGTCCAGGCTAGCCAAAACCCTAAAACAATCAATTAAAAATAATGCAATCACTAATTAAATATAAATATAATTAATTAAATACAATACACAATTTACCAAATAAAAATAAAAAAATAACCCTATTTTCTAGAATTGGGTAGTGACAAGCCTATCCTCCTTAAAATAATTTCGTCCTCAAAATTAAAAGACGAAACTAGAACAGGAATGCAAAGATAAGAACCATACCTCAGGGCTCTAAAAGATAGGGGTATCGCTCGCGCATTTCATCCTCCCTCTCCCAGGTCGACTCACCTGGAGAGTGATGCCTCCACGCGACGCGAACCAAGGGAATAGTCTGGTTCCTCAACACCTTCTCCCGCCGATCCAGAATCTCCATCGGTTGCTCTGGATAGCTAAGAGTAGGGCCCACCATGATCTCTGAGTGATCCAATACGTGACTGGGATCCGCCATGTACCGTCTCAACTGTGATACGTGGAACACATCATGAACTCCCTCCAGCGTAGGCGGCAACTCAAGCCTATACGCCACGGCGCCGACCCTCTCAAGGATACGGAAGGGTCCGACGAAACGTGGGCTAAGCTTCCCGCCTCCACCGAAGTGAATAGTGCCCCGCGTCGGAGAAATCCTCAGGAACAGCAGATCTCCAATCTAGCACAAACAAGGTCTCTGCACTTAGTCTAAAACAAGCAATCACAAGCAAACACAAGAACAAAATCTAGATTCTAAGCTATACCTTAAACTCTAAAGGTCTCCGGTGGCTATCGGCCTAATGCTGCTGCCTGTCCTGCGCCACCCGAAGTCTATCACTAATGAGCTTGACCTTCTCTGTTGCATCAACCACCATCTCTAGGCCAAGCAAAGCTCTCTCACCTACATCATCCCATGATAACGGAGTGCGACACCTCCGTCCATACAACGCCTCGAATGGTGACATCTCGATACTGGCTTGGTAGCTGTTGTTGTAAGCAAACTCTACCAAGTGCAAGTGATCCTCCCAAGAGCCTCTGAAATCCAAAACACAAGTGCGAAGCATGTCCTCAAGTGTCTGAATGGTCCTCTCTAACTGACCATCTGTCTGTGGGTGATATGCACTACTAAACTTGAGCTGGGTGCCCAAGCTAGCCTATAGACTCCTCTAGAAATACGAAGTAAAGCGACTGTCCCGATCTGATACTATGCTTACAGGAACTCCATGCAGTCTGACTATCTGGCGCACATACATCTCTGCTAGTCTCTCTGTAGATGTACCCACTTTGAATGGTAGAAAGTGGGCCGATTTGGTCTACCTGTCCACGATGACCCAAATCGCATCCTTCCCGCCTGGAGAACGGAAAAGTCCAGAAACAAAATCCATGGTCACATGCTCCCATTTCCACTCCGGAATGGGTAACGGCTGGAGCAAACCTCCTGGCCTCTGCCTCTCCGCCTTCACCTGCTAGAACACTAAGCATCGGGATACGAAGCGTGCTACCTCCCGCTTCATCCTGTACCACCATACATGCTGTCTCAGATCTCTATACATCTTGTTGGCACCTGGATGCATAGAGTACTGGGATCGATACGCCTCCTGAAGAACCTCCTCGCGCAACGATCCACTCGGCACACACAACCTGGTACCGTGCCGCAATGAACCATCATCAGCAATGGTGAAGTCATCTGACAATCCAATCTGAACCTGCGCCCTGATGCTCCTCAGGGACTCATCCTCAAACTGTGTAGCCCTGATCCGGTCTACCAACTCTGACTGAATCTACAGTCCCCACATCTGCATCTCAACTCCAGGCACTATCACCTTAATGTCCAAGCTCTCTAGATCTGCCAGAAGATAACGATCTGTAGTCAGGAACATAGCTACCGGATACCTGCTCAACGCATCCGCAACTACGTTCGCCTTTCCTGGATGGTACTGCAACAATATGTCAAAGTCTTTCATCAACTCCAACCATCTCCTCTGCCTCATGTTCAGCTCTTTTTGGGTAAACACATACTTCAAGCTCTTATGGTCTGTGAAGATCTCCACACGCTCTCCGTATAAATAGTGTTTCTATAACTTTAGAGCAAAGATGACCGCTGCCAACTCCAAATCGTGGATAGGGTAGTTCTTCTCATGAGGACGTAATTGCCTAGAAGCATAGGCAATCACCCTCCCATTCTGCCACAACACACAATCCAGTCCCTTCCCTGATGCATCACTATAGATAGTGAATCCTCCAGAACCTGATGGCAACGTCAACACTGGAGCTGTCGTCAACCTCCTCTTTATCTCATCAAAGGCGATCTGGCACTCCTCTGACCAAACAAACTCCACGTCCTTCCGAGTCAGCCTGGACAACGGCTCTGCAATCCGGGAAAAATCCTGAACAAATCTCCTGTAGTAACCTGCCAGTCCCAGGAAACTCCTGACCTCGGCTACTGAACTCGGAGCACTCCATGCCTCAACTGCCATAATCTTCCTCGGATCCACCGAGATCCCCTCTCCAGTCACCACATGACCAAGGAATTCAATCTTGTCAAGGAAGAACTCGCACTTCGAAAGCTTTCCATAAAGCTTCTCCTTTCTGAGAGTCTCCAGCACTATCCTCAGATGCTCCTCATGCTCCTCTGGGGTCTTCGAACGCACCAAGATTTCATCTATAAACACCACCACAAACCTGTCCAGATGCTGATGGAACACCTTGTTCATCAGATTTATGAACACTGTCGGGGCATTAGTCAACCCAAACGGCGTCACCATGAACTCATACTGTCCATATCTGGTCCGAAAAGCTGTCTTCGGAATATCCTCCTTCCTGACCTTCACCTGGTGGTAGCCTGTCCTCAGATCAATCCTGGAAAATACCCTCGCTCCGCTCAACTGGTCAAAAAGATCATCAATACGCGGCAGTGGATACTTGTTCTTGATTGTGAGGTTGTTCAGAGCCCTGTAGTCGATACACATCCGTATCGACCCATCCTTCTTCAGCACAAAAAGTACCGGAGCACCCACGGAGAAGAACTAGATCTGATAAATCCCTTGTCCTGAAGATCATCCACCTGCTTCTTCAACTCTATCAGCTCACTGTTGCCGACTCTATAGACGTGCTGGGATATCGGCTCCGTGCCTGGCACCAAGTCTATAGAGAACCCCACATCTCTGTCCGGAGGTAATCCTGGCAACTCCTCCGAAAAGACATCCAAGTACTCCTCTATCAGTGGATGTAGCAACCTCAGCTCTACTACCAGGGCTCCGCAGAAGACTCCCTCGCTCTGCTCCACTGCTCCTCTGGCAAACTGAAACTCTAGCTCACCCGACGGACTAAACAATACTCTGCCTCCACGACAATCTATACTAGCACAATGCATACTCAACCAATCCATCCCGAGTACAATGTCGTAGCTCGGAAGTGGCATTACGAGTAGGCACACACTCAACTCCCGGCCTCCCAAAGTAACTCTCCGGTCTCTGCAGACATCACTGACTAGGATGATACCACCCCCGGTCGTGATCTTGCAGAGTCTAGCTAAAGGTTCAACAATAAGATGGTGTCTAACAGCAAAAGATACAGACACAAAACTATGGAAAAAACCAGAATCAAATAAAGCAAGTGCTGTAATGGAATCAAGAAGAACACAGATCAAAAGAAGTCAATACGGTGCAAGATACGATATCATCAATGAAGGACAATAATATTGCAAAAGGAAATAATTTCAAGAAAATTAAAGATAGCAAAAGAAATCAGGAAGGGTCCTAGTTGTGATTGAGCATACTCTCTCTCAGCCTATATCCTATATCCTATTGCAGGTAAACCTAAAAACTAGACATGCATGGGCCGCCACCAAAAACGTGTCACGACCTGCACCCGAAAAATCGGGCATGAGTCATGGGTACGTCAAGCCTACGCCACAGAATCGGCGGTAGAACACTGTAAGGTCCGTTCTAGGTCAACCATCTATCTATATAACTCACAAAATCCTGACAATAACCTCTCCAAAAGGAGGGCAACCACGCAATATATATAAGAATAATCCTCTCCAAAAGGAGGGCAACCACGCAATATATATAAACTCTCAATCACAATAACTAGGGGAAGAATAAAAGCACGATATGATAGCAAAAGGAAACAAGAACCAAAGAGAGCAAGACAATATCCAAAATATACAGCCCAAGTCTACAATAGCTACAACATCTCACATCATCAAAAGAATAAGTACAATCATCCAAAATAAACCACTGGGAACAACCTAGGAAACCCACCTAGCTAACTAGGGCACTAACGGCGTCTCCTCGGTGCACTCCTCCTCGATCTCGGGGTCACAACCCTCGTCAACACCCGGCCCGTAGAACGTCGGGCAGAAATCCTCAGGATCCTCTGGAAAAAATATGTCCAGTCAGGACTGGAGCAAAGTACATAACTCTGAAAGCAACTCCAAATACATGGTAAGGTGTATATGACTAGCAATAAAAAAGTATACAAGATGCACAGAAAATAAATATATGCTGGAGCAGAATAAGTAGCTGCAATGTAAACTGGAGAACAATACAAGTAGAGAAGTAACTGCATGCGAGAAACATGAATACTAGCTAAGTGCCTTGAGCACAAGTTCGTTATTTGATCGGCTTAGGTTGCACATGAAAAATTCTACGAAAACTCCGTTATGCGTGAGTTGCATAACCGACATACACATGAATACTGTTTGGCTTTGATCACATAACCAACTCCTACTCCCCTCCCCCACTAATACTCTTGGATCCAACCACAACACGCTACGTACATGATAAATAGCTCGCACACATGAAGGCGAGAGCACAAGAAGCACGTGATAGCAGATGAGAATCAATACCCGAAGTACATGATGAAATACACGTGATAGAGTACACGTTGAACACGGTAAGGGGGATAGCATCTCATGACGGGATCCACTAGTACCAGCTCGTGTAACAATGTGTCAAAATCAAGTATTACAGTTCTAGAACAGGTGATATAAATGCTATCATGAAATGGAAACTATCAGAGGTAGGTACTCGCCTGATGTCCTGAGCAAATGATGAGGATCGAGATCCGGACCGGTGTCGCAAGAACCTATTACGAAAAGTAGAATTAAACAGGGGTTCTAAGGTTTTAAACTGATATAAAATAATTAAAAATAGGCTTCTAGGGATATTCTAGGTCGAACAGGTCAAACCGGTGAAATTTGGTCAAAAAGTCAACCCGGGGTCCAAAAAGTCAACTCTAGGTCAAAACTAGGTCAAACGTTGACTTTTACGGTCAACGGGGACAATTATGGTCAAAGCTAGGTCAAACTAGGGTGCCCCTGAAATTCTAGGTCAAACTGAGCTCATTAAGCTAGTAAACTCTCAAACTCGCCTCCTCGAGATACCGGGATACCCTCGGAATCCGATACCTCGACCTATGCCACGCACCCCGCCTAAACCCGCTAAAACCTATGCTAGCACGCATAAATATATACACATATACTTATAAAAATCACTCCAATACTATTCCTAGGCTATTGCTCAAAAACCCCGCTCGAAACTCAATACCTTGGATATCTCAAGGTATTGAGATACCTTGATATTCTCAAGGTATTGAGATACTCTCCAATACCTCACTAACTACCCTTCTAACTAGCTATCTAGTTAGCTATCTATGCTTATAGATATATACCTAGTTAATAATCTAGGCTAAAATATCTATATCTATATCTATCATATACATACACATACCTACGTATCTATATATATACCTATTCACACATACACACATATACCCACACACACTCTCAATATATATACACATACACATTGATATATATATATATATATATATATATATATATATATATATATATATATATATATATATATATATATACACACACACACGACACACGCACACTTATACATATATTTATACACACACAAACACTTAGACATATACATACACAAGCACATATATATAAATACACACATATATATATATATATATAAATATATAGATATATAGACACACATACATAAATATATATATAGACACACAAACACAACTCAACCACAACGCACACAACACACAAACAACACACAACACTCTGCAACGCTAGCCCAACGACCCCGACACGCACAAGCACATAAATATATATAAAATATAACCCGAGAATTCTAGCACACACTCCCCGATGCTAACCCAACGCGCACACAAGCCCGAAACTAGGAAACCAAGTCGAAATGGCCGTTCGGTCATTTCGACGAACACGTGGTGTGCGGTTCGGAAAACCTCCTGAAACGCACACCAAACCAACTCGGAATCGGCCCAAAATTTACCCACGGATTCTAAACGATGTCTAGATCCTAGAAAAAATGCTAACGCGTTGATTCTAGGTCCGTGGCAAAAATGCGCACGCACTTAGAATCGGCGACGACGAAAACCCCTAAAACGCCCGAAACGCCCGTTTCTCCGTGACACAACTTCCCGTGTCCGAACGGAGACACGTATTACCTCTCAAGACACCCGAGAACGTCTACCTAGGTCCATCTAACCTAGGGCATCACCCAAAATTGGGCCAATCTCGGATTCCACCCGAAATTGACACAAAACCTAGTGTCAAAGTCTCCAAACTCAACCAAACTAGTTCTAACTTCCTCCCACGGGTAGGCTTAGGGTCTAGGAAGGTTCTAAACCACTAATTATACTATATTAGAGTAATTAGCAAGAGAAAAGTTAGGATTTATCTCTTGAGAGTTGGAATCCCAAGGCCAAAGTCTCCAATCCACTTGAAATCACCTCCCTCAAGCTCCAAGCCACCAAATCTAGCCTCCACACTATGTCTAGGCTCTAAACACCTAGGTTGGGGAAAAAATGTAGGGTTAGGGTTCACATTTATGGAGAATAGAAGAGGAATGAGGAGAAAAGGAGTACTTACTTGAACTTGGGAAGAAGAAAGGAAGAAGAAAGAAGAAGTGGAGAAGAAGAAGAAGTGAAGAAGAAGTAGAAAATGGGGGGCTGCTGTGGTTTGGTCGGGTGTGGGTCTGGGAAGGCCGGCCACACATAATAAAGGGGTTTCACAAGTCCAAAATGCCATCTCCTAACTTGGGTTTGGGTTTCGGGTTCCAAAAGCACTCAAACTAACTCCCAATCACTCCAACTAACCCACTAAAAATATAATAAATATTCTAAACCCAAAAATAGGTCTCACAAGGGTGTGGGTTGGGTCGGACATGGGTCCACTAGGGTCTGACATAGGTCCAGGCTAGCCAAAACCCTAAAACAATCAATTAAAAATAATACAATCACTAATTAAATATAAATATAATTAATTAAATACAATACACAATTTACCAAATAAAAATAAAAAAATAACCCTATTTTCTAGAATTGGGTAGTGACATATTTGATCATTAATTCTGTGAGAAATTATTGGTTAAAAATTACGAAAAACAGCTTTCAAAAACTTAGAAAATTTGCGACACGGAGTCCGTCCCGATAAAATAGACCACCACGTCATGTATCAGTTGTACTGAAAAATGTGTATGGTATTTCCTGACATGCGGGCTTTCACTGAAGTTGATTCGGTTGTATGTGCGCGTCGAAATTAACCTGTATCCGCAAAAGTCCTCCGTATCGACATTTTTGTAAACTTCTCCATTAGTTGGTGCACGCTCATCGGAATGCGACAAAACTTATGTCATTGGATTCTTGATATCACGCTGGTCCTGTGACCCAACTTTTATGGATTCTCAGACAGTTGACCGAGCTGCCTATTCGGGGGCCCCACGGTTTGACTTGAAGGACGAATTTATGA
Organism: Iris macrosiphon; assembly: GCA_036927795.1. Taxonomy (NCBI): domain Eukaryota; kingdom Viridiplantae; phylum Streptophyta; class Magnoliopsida; order Asparagales; family Iridaceae; genus Iris; species Iris macrosiphon. The sequence goes on along the minus strand of JAYESA010000020.1, from coordinate 10,950,793 downwards.
TTGGCTCACCGGAATTCAAAATTGGATATACCGTTGAGTTTATATTATCGTTTAGGATTGGTTTGACCTATAATTTGTCCTATTTAGAGACATTTACTCCTGGCACGTATTTCGATGCAAAGTGGACCACCTATGGACCCCGTTTTAACCTAAAATAATATTTTTTTTGTCCTTGTGTCCAAATTGGACAAAGTGTAGAGTTATCTTACTATCTCACTGATTCTGGAGACATTGGTGATATTTATTTCCGCATCCAGAGACGTTCATTCGGAGGTCATAGTTTCTGATTCTCTGTGCTTGACGTCTGGACGCCTACACTATACAGATTGCTTGCCAAGTATGTATACCTTGTCATAGTACTGTTTAGTTACATTCCTTATTGCATATTTATTTTCTGTTATTTATTTTTATTTATTTTTCTATATAAATCTGCGCGTCCAAGAAAGACTTTGGTGCAACGACGGTTGCATCGTATTTTTGCTTCTTACTTTTATTATGCATATTGAAGGATTTTTTTTCCCAAAAATCTTAGTTAATGCTCTTAATTTTTTATGTCCCCTCTTAATCAACTAATTTAACGCAAGCTCAAAAACGCCCATCCTATAGACATTTTATATCAAAAAATATACCTATATTAAGGATATAATTATATTTTGAGAAAACCATACTTCAAAAAATAAGAATTAAGAGATTATTTTATTTTCACTGGATTATATATATTCATTTGTCCATAATTCTTTACACTCATTTTTTTAATTGTCATCTCTTTATTTTCGGAATTTGATTTGTTTTTGAATTGTTATATATTTTGAAAAACCAAACTTTCTTATACCTATCAGAGTTGGCCTATTAAATCATTTATAAATGGATAAATCATTAGCCTATTGATTCCAATTAATTCTATTGATTCCTATTAAATTTATTGATTGCTATTAAAACATATTGATTACTACTAAATTCTATTTAGGAGAGGGCTCTATATATATGTAGGAGATTTTGGTTTGTGAAGGAGGTCTTGGTTTGTGGCTATACACGGTAAAAGTAAGTTCTAGCCCATGAAATCTTCTTTTTTCTTTACAACAACAAAATATTCCCCTTCCTTCTTCCATTGTTTAATTCATTCCTCTCAGGACAAAGCTAAGTTCGAATCACTATTTTGAAACTGTGTACAGTAACGAAAAGCCGGGTAGCAAGAAAGTTTTACTTTTATATATTATTGATACTAGTTTAAAAGACAATTCAAGGACAACTGATATTTATTGATAAATTAAAAGAATTATTTTACGGTACCTTGATTATATTTTTGAGGAAAACGCCTTTCAGAAGGTTAGAATTAAGAGATTATTCTATTAAATAATATTCAAAGGACTTAATTATATATAGTTTGAGGTAACTCATCTTGGTTATATATATATGCATTTTCTTCGTAGAATTGTTGCAGCGAGAACTGTTGGCGAGTCGGGAGCAAAAAGAAATTTAGTAGAAAGATAGGAAAGTTGGTTATTTGGTTCGGGACGGAAAGGAAACAACTATGTTTACAATGTTAATATTTCCAAGGGTAAATTGCAAAAAATTTATCCTTAGATTTGCGTTTTTGCTTTAAACCCTCCTGGATTTAAAAAAAACTCCCACTTTTTACATTTGGTGTATTTTGCACCCATTTTTGGTTCTGCCATTAACGACCGTCAAAATAGACATGAATTGACTAAAATATTCATCCCTAATCCTAACATTAATCCTAATTCTAATCATAACCCTAACTCTAACTCTCCCTCTCTCTCCCGCAGTCACCCCCCCCCCCCCCCCCTCTTCTTGGTCTACGGCGACACAACGGTGCTAGCGGCGATGCAGCGGTAGCGGCGGCGATGTAGCAGCGCGTTTGGGGAAGGAGGGGAGGAGGAGGATGTGCGGTAGGGGGGAGGCGGCCAACGCGGGGGAAGGAGGAGGCGGAGGCAGCGGGAGGACAAGGAGGGGGGAAGAAGGAGGAGGGAAGAAGGAGGAGGAGGTACGATAGGAGTGAGGAGGAGGAGGAGGAGGAGGAGGAGGAGGAGGAGGAGTGAGGGGGAGGAGGAGGAGGAGGATGGGAGGAGGGAGGGAGGGGAAGGATGAGGCACGACCCGCGGGGTAGGAGGAGGAAGAGGCTGCGGCGGGAGTACGATGAGGGGGAAGAAGGAGGAGGGGAGGAGGAGGTACGGTAGGGGGAGGAGGAGGAGGAGGGAGGAGCTGGAGGAGGCGGAGGTGGAGGAGCTAGAGGAGGGAGCGGGAGGAGGAGGGGAGGAGGGAGGGAGGCGGAGGAGGGAGGAGCTAGAGGAAGAGGGGAGGAGGAGGAGCTGGAGGAGGAGGAGGAGGAGGGAGAGAGGGGGAGGAGGCGGGTTTGGTAGGAGGGGGAGGACAAAAAAAGGTAATTCTGGGTTAAAACGGGGTCCATAGTGGCCCACTTTGCATCAAAATACATGTTAGGAGACATTATACTAAAGGGTAGAGTTATCTTACTATCTCGCTGATTCCGGAGACACAGCATCCAAAGACGTTCATTTGGCGGCAATAGTTTCTGATTCTCTGTGCTTGACGTCTGAACGCCTACACTATACAAATTTATTGCCAAGCATGTATACCTTGTCATAGTACTGTTTAGTTACATTCCTTTATTGCATATTTATTTTCTGTCATTTATTTTTATTTATTTTGCTATATAAATCTGCGCGTCCAAGAAAGTCTTGGGTGCAACGACGGTTGTGTCGTATTTTTGCCTCTTACTTTTATTATGCATATTGACATAGTTTTATGTGACCACCCCATGATTTTGAGACATTATTATATTTTATTGGCCGTGACACATTTGTTACACGAGTTGTGAGTCTCAAGTAGGACCCGGACTTGCGTATTAGGGTGGCCACCTGTACGTATAGGTCATGCGACGGATAAGGAATAACTACTAATAGAATTATCATGTTTAGCAGACTTATCATTTACTAGAGGTATTGTGTGTTATGGATGTGACATGTTAGTAGCATTGGGTGGGAAGAACAATGAGTAAGCGTATGTGACTCATTTACACTTTTTCTTATTCACCCGTACGTTCCGTTGGAGACGCGAGGTTTATGACCCTATATTTACTTGGCGGCCTCTGACGTTCTTGACATTTTCCACGTGGCCTCTGGATCTCCAAAAAGAACTATGTCCATCCCATTATTTGTAGCCAAATAGTCCATACGCAGGAAACTTGTTCTTAAATTGCATATCACATAGACTGGTTAGGCGACCATGTTGGATGTTTTACTTTCAGTACATTATTGGCATATTTCTATGTATCTTGTTACATCCCTCTGAGGACCTGGTCCCTTTCCAGGTATAGGCGAACAGGATTATCCGCAGGAGTATGGACCGGAACCTGACGCATCATTCAGTGTTGAGGAGGTCTTACCTTCTGAGTACCCATGACTAATTCATTACCGATGGATCCTTAACTTCTGTTTCTTTATTTGATATGTATTTTATATTGGAGTTCCGTCCTCATCTATCATTTTAGTTGATTTAGTCGATGGGTAGTGGATTTGTCTCCACCCGACTATTATTCTTTTACTACTTAGTACTTGAGACTTCTTTAGTTATTTATTTTGATATTCCTTTACTTGTACCTGTGGATGAGATATAGATGCATGTGACTTGTGTTGACAATATATGTACCACATGTGAATTATTTATTCATATATAGCGTACGTGTATGTTATAATTTTTTCAACATATTGGAGTGTCATATACATACGGCTGGCATGCTACGTATTCCTAGTCCTACATATTTTTGGACTAGGACGTGAAAAAAATAACGATATAAGCGACTCAAACATATAACGTAACTATCAGGTTAAATATCTATAGCCCAATTTATCCTATGTCATGTCTCTCACACTCGCAATCGAATTAAAGTTTCATACACTGGCTCAATCGTGGGACCTGTTATGTTTATCTATAATTATTAGTCCCGAGGTGGATCAAAGATGGTAGAACACCGACCATTAGCAGAGCTCCAAGCGAGACCCGAAAGTCCGCTTTCTACCAGAACCCAAGTTGTCTTCTAGATCAGAGATTCACACAAGAGTTCATCATCTGATATTCTCGATCCAACGAAGCACGGACCAAAACAGGTTAGAAACTGACTTCGAAGAAAATAAAGATTACAAGCAACAAGTAAAATATTCTTCTCTTTACGTTAGCATACGCTACAATGAGAAAGAACAAAGCAAAGAAAAAACAGAAGAAAAGCCCTTTGCTGGGGTGGTCAAAACCGCCGTTGCTCAAAGCGAGATTCGTCGTACAAACGATCTGCCCCCAGGAACAAGCAAGCTCATAATTGAACTTCTGGAACGCACTTGGTCACCTTCGAAAACACTCGAAAAATACTATGTACGTGGGGTGCTCACTAGGCCACATAGCTCTGGTGCTCTCCGTTTATCCAACTCTTCTCATGAATGAGATGAACCTCTATATAAACAGGGGTTTTTAGCACCTATGCGGCCTAAGGAAGCTCAGGCCGCATACGCGCTGACCGACCAGAAGTCCGATCAAATCCCATAAAATCTGGGTGTTAGAGCCGCATGCACCGCCTGTACGCTGCACAGCGTCGCCAGGCACCGAAAGTTGTAAACGTCAGATTGTCCACATGACTCATTGCCTCATGTCGACCTGGCCGCATGGTCCCTGACCGCATGAGCCCCAGGTCGCAAAAGCACCTGGTCGCATGGCACCAGGCCGCATGAGCACTAGGCCGCGTGACGACCTGACGCATGTGCCCGATCATGCGTTAGAGCTAGCAATCGTGCATTCAACTTGCGCATAAAAGGGGCACATGAGCGTCATGCGGCGATGTAGACGTGCTAAGTGCGCCATCAAAGTGCCACTTTGCGTCCGATATCGGGACTTAGCTCCTAAGAAAAACTTCTCAAAGGTGGTGACAAAACAAAGATTGTCATAATGGAGTTCACACTTAATCCATCTAGAAAAGTCAACCCACATGAGCCACCACTCCCTATGTGCATGTGTCAATACAAAATATAGCTATATATTGGGATATACACATTGATGGTTTTTCAATGTGGGACTGAAAGTCCCAAAGCTAAGTGGAAAACACCAACAATAATTAAACCCTATTAGTCCACCCAGAAAGAGTAGAAAGCATCTTAAGCAAATTCATTATGAATTCATTATGAAAACGAAGAAAAACAGTTGCATTGATATCCAAATCAGATGAATGGTCAACTAGGACCAAAAAAATTATGAGCATATTTTGGTGGAAAGAAACATTTGTGACATATGCAGGAGGAAGGAGATCCTTATGAGAAATCATTAGGGTAGCTAGCTCCGGCGTCCAGCTGATGATGAACATCCGAGCTTCTTCTCAGTTGCATGGCTGCAGTGGTGCTCCACACAGGCATTTGTTGTTGGCGTAGTATTTCTTATCAAACAGTGGAAAGCTGCCTCCGCTCGGTATCTTTCCACACAGCTTGTTGTAGCTCACGTCGAACCAGAAGAGGTTGTGCAACTGTGTTATCTGGTCGGGAATACTCCCGTAGATGTTATTGTGGCTGATATCTAGCTTTTGGATGCTCGCCGGGAACTCCAGCTTGCTAAAATCGAACTCGAGGCTGTTCCTCGTCAGATTAACGCTTTCGAGTTTGGTCATCGACTTGCCGAGGAGAAACGACGCGTCCCCGGTGAGTTGGTTGTCGTACAGGTCGATTTGGAGGAAGCCGACGTTGCCGAAAGAGGTAGGGATGCGGCCGGTCAATTTGTTACCGAATAGTTGGAGATACGCGACGTATTTTTTGTTTAGTTTGCTGTAGAGAGAAGCCGGGATGGTGCCGGTGAGCTGGTTGCTGTACAAGCCGATGTAGGTGAGTTTGGTGAGGCTTCCGAGGGAGGGCGGGATGGTTCCGGACAGACTGTTGGCTCCGAGGTCGAGCTGTCGGAGTGAGGTCAGCTTGGAGAGGAAGGAAGGGACCGGGCCGGAGACTCCGGTCCGGATGATGGATAGGGTTAGGAGCTTCTTCAGCTTCGTCAGCTGAGGAGGGATGGGGCCTACCAGGGCTGGGAGGTCAGAGAACATGAGGACCTCGAGGGCCGAGAGGTCTCCTACCACTGCCGGGATCGAGCCGTTGAGCGAAACGCCGGGGGAGAATTTGTCGTTGGAGAACTGGATATAGGTGACGCGGCCTGTGGTCTTGTCACACATGACGTGGTCGTCCCAGGAGCAGCAGTCGGTGGACTCGAGCCACGTTCCGTCTAAGGAGGTGGAGAGGAAGGAGTCCTTGAAGGCGAGGAGGGCCTTCTTGTCGCGATCGTGGCATCGGGAGGAAGAGGAGGAGGAGGAGAAGAACAATGTAAGGAGGAGGAGGACAATAGTACTGGCCATGGCGAGATGATTCATTTCGAAACAATGTGATCTATCCCGAAAGACTTTTTCAAAGCTTGAGATAGTAGAAATGTAAATGAAGATGTACTAAGGTGGGATTTATAGATTGGGAGTGCCATTGCCAAGTAGATATGCTTCGTCAGCACTTGTGCATGGATTGGGATCCTCCTTTCCTCTGTACTAGCTAGAAAAATGACAAGTCAAACAAGTAACTCCAGTCGTTGAAGAACAACTTGTATAGTGCTAATAACATGGAACGTTAGATGCCAAAGACTTATGGGAAGGCACAGTTTACTTACAGACAAAGTTGTAAGTCAGCAGTCAGAGTCTTCTATAGGGCGGATGTGTACACACCCTGGCATTAGCCGCATCGCTACTGGAATTTTTTTTATGAATTCCGTACCTTAGCTTGTTGTTGATTTCACATCATCATAATTTAATAAAATTATTATACGAGTAGAAATTTTCGCAAAATTCTGACAAGTAGCTAAAAACGTTATTCGGAGGACGTTTTAATACAACTATTATAAAAAAAATTGAAGGATTTTTTTTCCCAAAAAATTATTAGTTAATGCTCTTAATTTTTTTTATGTTCCCTCTTAATCAACTAATTTAACGCAAGCTCAAAAATGTTCATCCTATAGACATTTTATATCCAAAAATGTACCCTTATTAAGGACATAATTATATTTTGAGAAAAATGCACTTCAAAAGATAAAAATTAAGAGATTATTTTATTTTAACTGCATTATATATATTTATTTGTCCATAATTCTTTACACTCATTTTTTTAATTGTCATTTCTCTTTTTTCGGAATTTGTTTTTTTTTTTTTTGAATTGTTATATATTTTGTAAAAACCAAACTTTTTTATACCTATCAGGCCTATTAAATCATTTATAAATGGCTAAATCTTTAGCCTATTGATTCCAATTAATTCTATTGATTCCTATTAAATCGATTTATTGCTATTAAAACATATTGATTACTACTAAATTCTATTTAGGAGAGGGCTCTGGGAGATTTTGGTTTGTGAAGGAAATCTTGGTTTGTGGCTACACATGGAAAAAGTAAGTTCTAGCTCGTGAAATCTTCTTTCTCTTTCCAACAACAAAATATTCTCCTTCATCCTTCCATTGTTTATTTTATTCCTCTCAGAACAAAGCTAAGTTCGAATCACTCTTTCGAAACTGTGTAAAGTGACGAAAAGCTGATAGCACGAAAGTTTTATTTTTATTTTTATTTTTATTATTGATAATAGTTTAAAAGACTGTTCAAGGACAACTGATATTTATTGATAAATTGAAAAAATTAATTTACGGTACCTTGATTATATTTTTGAGGAAAACGCCTTTCAGAAGGTTGGAATTAAGAGATTATTCTATTAAATGATATTCAAAGGACGTAATTATATATAATTTGAGGTAACTCATCTTGGTTGTATATATGCATTTTCTTCGTAGAATTGTTGCAGCGCTTCTACTAGTTGGCGAGTGGGGAGCAAAAATAAAGTTAGTAGAAAGATAGGAAAGTTGGTTATTTTGTTCGGGACAGAAAGGAAACGACTATGTTTACAATGTTAATATTTTCAAGGGTAAAGTGAAAAATATCTATTCTTATATTTGCGTTTTTGTTTTTAAACCCTTCTGGATTTAAAAAATCTTCACTTTTTATATTTGATATATTTTGTACCCATTTTTAGTTTTGCCTTTAATGACCGTCAAAATAGGCATGAATTGACTAAAATATACACATCCATAATCCTAACATTACTTCTAATTCTAATCATAACCCTAACTCTAACTCTCTCCCTCTTTCTCCCGCGGTCAGCCCCTCCTCTTTCTTGGACTTCGGCGGCACAACGGTGTCGGCTGTGACGCATCGGTAGCGACGACGATGCAGCAGCGCGTTGGGGGGAGGAGGGGAGGAGGAGGATGTACGGTGGGGGGGAGGCGGCCAATGCGGGGGAGGAGGAGGAGGAGGAGGAGGCCGGGAGGACGAGAAGGGAGTAAGAAGGAGGAGGAGGAGGAGGAGGGAGGCAGGGGCAGGAGGAGGCACGACGCGCGGGGGAGGAGGAAGCGACGGCGACGGCGGGAGGAGGAGGAGGGGGGGAGGAGGAGGTACAGTAGGGGAGGGGAGGGGAGGAGGAGGAGGAGGAGGGTAGGAGGGAGGGAGGGAGGCGGAGGAGGGAGGAGCTAGAGGAAGAGAGGAGCTGGAGGAGGAGGGAGAGAGAGGAAGGAGACGGATTGGGGGGGGGGGAGAAGGTACTATGCTGGAGGGGGTGAGGGTAGTTTAAAATTTTTTTTTTTTATATTTAAAAAAAATGTTCATAATGATATTTGTAACGGAAAATAAATAGGAGATGATATTTTGATCTAGCTATTTTGTGGGTGAATTTAATTGAACAAAAAATTAAAAAAAAATTAATTTGCTAAAGAGCCAAATTAAGGGTAAAGTTTGCACTTTATCCATATTTCCAACGTCTACCTTTATAACGGTAACATTCTCACCTTTATATTTTTCTTCAATTCAGCAACCAGTCACTATTCATCTTTTCACTCTACATTTTTTTTCTACACACTTTAATCTCCCAACTCTTTACACACTATTTATGCAATGACCATTTCAGAAGCTCTTTATTCTATGCTAACACTAATTTATAACCATGGTGGTACACTAAATAATCATACGACTGATGTACAACTCAACTTCATTCTATGTTTCATAATATCATATTATATAATTTACAGAATATAATTAGAAAATATTTTTTTATCAGATATGAATTCATAATTAGGTTATTTTTTACCGATACTTTCATGTTAATTAATAAATAGTGAAGAAACATAAAATTTTGTTGTTCAATATAATTTAGGTGTATATTGTATAAGGATTTATATTAAGCCCACTTCACAAATATTAACAATAAATATAATTTCAAGTAGTCAACCTTATTATATTAATCCATCATTACCAAATGTTGTTCCTAGTTTTGACGATGAAAACAGTGATGATATTGTTGAAGATTTAGATTATCATTTAGATAATAATGATGATAATTTAGATGCTAGCACTCTCGTAAAAAATTGTTTGATTCTCCTTATGAATTTAGGAATTTTATTACTGATATAACAGTTAGATATAATTTTAGTTGTTTAGCTAAAGCGAACAATTTCTCTGGAATTTTATATAGCACTTGTGACTCTCCAAATTGTTGTTGGACAGTATATGCTATAGCAATTAGTGACGGTGGAATATTCGTACATTAGAATTTCGACATTCTTGTTCAGGAGATTTACAGGAGGACATCATCCACAAGCTACCACTGGATGAATTAGAAATAAAATTATTGGTAAAATAAGAGAGAACAACTTTTATATTCCATCACACATTGCAAATAATATACTTAGAGATCATCGTATACATATGACATATTCTAAAGCTTGGATAACCATAGAAATTTTAGTATATGAAATTAATGATTGTTAAGTTGATTCGTATGGTATCTTGAAAAATATGATTTTACAATTATGAAAATAAATCACAGGCACAAATGGTAATAATATCTTTCGAAGAATATTTATTTATTTTAAGACATGTACGAAAAAAAAATTAAGTAGTTGTTTACCTACAATTTGTATTGATGCAACTTTTCTTACATATAAATATAATGATAATTTATTTGTTGCTTGTGCATATGATCCTTGTGGTGCCTCGTTCCTCCTATTCGGGGAGCGCGGCTAAGAAATACAAGACGGTATCGTTCGATCGGGATAGATTGAATAAAGAACTCATCCTCGTTATGGATTTGTCTCTTCGGAATCGATTTCCATATTCAGTGGACCGTGCCCCCGGGATCGACTTAGCGGCAGAGTCAGGAGGGACCTCTCCGCTGCATCTTTTGTTGCCTCAGTTTTCGCTGTCGGTTGTTGCTTGCGTGCCTTGAATTGGTTTTCGGATTTGCTTGAGTTTTCTTGAACGGTTTCGATGGATTTCATTATTTTCGTTCGTTGAACTGCACTTCAATTCCGATATGGAAAGAGTGGAAGGGTTATTGATCAGCTATTCGTGCCAATGCAGGTGAACGAACAGTAGGCGACGCTAGGCGGAGTCTTAAAGCATCTCTTTCCTTCTTCCTTCCAACAAACTAACTGAGTGGCTTATATTCGATTCAGTTGGCCCTTCTTCCAGTCTTCACACCTAAAATCTTGTATTCTTGCTTGCCCCGATCAGACGATACTAAGTAATAACTAAAAGACTTCAAGATAAAAAGGGGAATAGACTTGGATTATTATGCTTGTCAAACAAACTTGTGAACGGTTTCTCATTTGCATGCTTGTTCGTATGGAATGTTCATCATATGCATAAATACAAGTTAGAATGTATACTCTTTCTTTAAAAATTGTGCTATGTATAGAACTCATCCCTAAAATGCAATAAATTATTCAGATAGACTATGCAAAACCGTTTATGTATGGAACTAGTATCGTGCTCGAAGTTTGCCTTAAACTGCATGAATAAATGGAAGAAACATAATGAACGTCGTTGATCACGAACAACTTGTGCATAAGGTTTTTGGTTCCTGCGGACGGTCGCCGGGGCAATGGGACTGATCCGATCCGAACGGAACGATCTGTATAGTCGTATGTATCGTCGAAAAGAGGCGTGCAGCGGGGGCTCGATCGCCACCCGCATTGCACACCCTTCCGTCTTAAGACTATAACTCGTCCCTTCGTGGCATTAAGCCAGTGATCCCTTCGTATATTTAAACATGTTGCAAACTAACTTGTGTCTTCGTGACAGGGAAGGATATGCTAAGTATTGTACAGGTGGTACAAACGGGCAGGTAAATGTCACCGAAAGGTGGCAAGTATTTCCTTGATTTCTATATCTATTGCTTGCTGTAAAATGAACTAAGGCAAGATAGAAAGACCATAAATAATATGCATGTGCTTCATATAAATAATGTGTTGATTAGTATAGTTGGGTTAGCTTGCCTTCACCAGTACGTTTTGATGTACTAACCCTCGTTGAAACAGGTTCCCCGCACTAAGGAGAATCGAACGAGGAGCCAAAGTCATCCCCCAATCCAGTCCAGCTGTAGGCACGCCTTGATTCGTGCCATATTTTGAAGTATTTCGAAGACATGAGCTAGAACCCAAGCAAGAATGCAGTAGCAACTAATAATCTCTTCAATGAAAAGAAAAGAACTGTGCGGCTTCGGCACAGAGCACTGAACAACCTCATCAAGACTGGTGTCATTGCTGTGGTAGATGTTCGGAGTCAGGAGAACCTGGCGGATCCGTTCACTAAAGGTCTCAGGTGCCAGTTAGTGGAATACACAGCAGGTAAAATGGGATTGGAGGACCTCTGATATTGTGTCTTTGTAATCCTACCATTAAGTTTTATGCTATTAGTTCAAAGAGAAATCTACTAGGCATCTAGCTTTTGGTTCAAGGGAGGACCACTGACTGAAAAAATATCAGGTACAGTGGGTAATCCTTATGGACAATGTGGGATACGTACCCGAAACCACTGTAGTCTACTATTTTGTTCTATAGAATAATTCATGTGTAAGTTTGACTTTGATGCCTTAATGAGTTCTCAGGCAGAGTGAATGTCCGGCATGCACTGCAGGAAGCACATGTAGTTCAGCACTACAAGGGACTTGTATCCCATGCTACAGTGGTGTGACACCAAGATGAGATAAAAGATGTAAAGCCTCGGCTGTGAGCCATGTCACAACTACAGTAGCACCGCAAATAGGCAGGTAGCCTAATGCTGAAATGATAGAGAGTTATAGCACAGCACTACTAAGAGGCCGGTGACCTCATGCTACATTGGGTGACACCACATGAGGTAGTTAACCTCGGCTGTGAGCTATGTCACAGCGGTGTAGCACCGCACGAAAGTGCAAGACTTCATGCTAGGATGTAGTACAATACTACTAAGAGGCTAGTGACAGCATGCTACTGTGGGTGACACCACATGAGGTAGTTAACCTCGGCTACGAGCCATCTCACAGCGGTGTAGCACCGCACGGAAGTGCAATGCTTCATGCTGGAAAATATTAAACTCTCTTAAAAAAGTAACTCACCTAAGTGTATGGACAGAGATATAGGCCATCTTTTGAAGGTAAACTTGTATACACCCAAAATACATACACCGAAACTAGGTCAGCACAGGGCCTTTAATGTGCGAGCGGATGCACAGTTGATGTCATTATGCGAGTGGGAAGAACATCAGCTTTGGTTCAGAATTCAGGGCATAGTCCATTCTTGTATCGTACTGTTGTTTGACCCATGCGAAAAGATTCAAGTCGTGGGCGACATCTATTCTAATGCATGATGGGTAATCAATGTGAGGAACGCTCGACTATATATTATAATATATGTGGGGGATTGTTGGTATTTTTTATTTTGCTTTGGGAGTTTTAGTCCCACATTGAAAAACCACCAATGTGTATATCTCAATATATAGCTTTACTTAGTATTGGTATATGCACATGGGATGGTAGCCCATGTGGGTTAACTTTCCTAGAGGAATTAAGTGTGAACCCCATTATGACAATCTTTATTTTTTCACCACCTTTGGGAAGTTTTTCTTAGGAGCTAAGCCCCAAAAGGGGCTTAGCGACTCGGGCTCGGGCTCAAGGGCGCAAAGTGGTGCTTTGTTGACGCACTTTGCACTTACCACGTCAACATCGTCGAATGGCACTCGTACGCTTATTTTATGCACGAGTTACATACACGGTTGCTTGCTCGGACGCATGCTTCGTGGAGCCATGTGGCTTGGAGCGCATACGGCCAGGGGTCATGCGGTCAGGTGCCCATGCGGACATGTGCCCTCACTTTTCCAAATAGGAATAGTTTGTTCATTTGGCCTACTTATTTAATTTTAGGAATATAATATTATTATTAGTGTGCAATAAATATTTATTTGATGTTTGTAGTAGTTATTTATTTATTACAGTGTTATGTATTTATTTAGATACTTGTAGTATTTATTTCTAATAGTGGACTATCTTATTAATTAGACTTGACAATTGTAAGCCCAATAAGACTTGTCATGACAACTAGTGAGCCCAACATGGACCCAAGCCCAATATCCCATTCCCACAAATTAATTAGGAGGGTTAGACTTAATTTGACTTAATTAGAGACTTTTCAAAATAGCCCTTTCCTTAATCCTCTTCATAATTAGATGAAGGGGGACAACTTAGACATTATACATTACTTAGAGAAGGGAGAAGGAGGGCGGCCAAATAAGAGGGGGCTCTTCTCACTCTCTCTCCTCATTTGTATTCATTTTTAATCCAAATTCTAGATCCCCAATTTTTCCACATTCCTTTCATTAATTTCTCTCTCAATTCACTTTTATTCCCTCTCATTTTTATTTCTCAAGGAGATTTAAAGCTTGGAGAGGCAAGGAGCACAAGGAGGAGGAGCATTGGTGAAGAGATCGTGTCTGGATCGTGTCCATTTAAGTTTCATTAGGAATCCATCTTCCAATTGGTAATTTCTGAATTCTTTCTCATTGTAGCTTCCAAATTATGTATTTGACCTCTAGGAACCACCCAATGGCATAAGACTACCATTAGGAACAAATTTTAGTTGATTTGTTAAGTATTGTGGTCTCTACATAGGTTTTTGTATTAATTTTGGAGAAATTACGGGATTGACACATCAATTGTGTGTCATTAGACTATTTTAGTCAAATTAGACTTAGATCGGGGTTGTGATGCAAGATACGTGTCCACAACTGGATACGTGTAGGTCATATCATGGTATTTTGAGATACGGTGTGATACGAAGTCCTATTTTGGATGTTTTGTGCAATTACTTCTAAATTCTCATTATATCAAGTTTTATTAATTGTATAATAATGTATTTATGTGTAGGAATGGTTTAAAATAGAGAATTGGTGGATTTGAATATTAGTTTGAGTGTGTATCATGACTTTTCTAAATGCACACTCTAGGTGTTTGTTCTAATGTCCCTAAATACATCATTTGTGATATTGAGTGTTTATATGAGTGTAAATATATGTGTTTATATATATATATATATATATATATATATATATATATATATATATATATATATATATATATATATATATATATATATATATATATATATATATGTATATGTGTGTGTGTGTTTATATATATATATATATATATATATATATATATATATATATATATATATATATATTATTGTGGGTGTAGTTGTGTATTCATATATAGGAGTGCTATTAAATCTGTGTTAGATCAGTCTGTGTGTGTGTGTGTGTAGGTTGTTTGTGAATGTGTGAGCAGTTGGTTAAGAGGGACACTGTGACTGTGCTATGGAGAAGTTTGGGTTTGGAGGAAGTGCATCATGAGAAGTGCACGTGTACAACTATAAGAGCAGTAATTACAGCACACATTAGATGTGTGCAGGGGTGTTCAACTGAGAAGAGAGGAGTAGGTGTATCCAAATGACCAGAGTTAGAGCATAGGTAGTTAGTATTGGAGTGAAGTGAGTGGTGGCAGTGGTTTCAAGTAGTGGTAAAGGTAAGGAGACCTTGTAATCTGGACTTAGGAATAGTAGTTCTAGTTATTTGGTGATAGCCTAGTTAGTGTTGGTGTTTAATCAGTATGTGTTTAGTTGCAGTAACTCAGTATCAGTGGACTGAGTTGGGTATCAGTGAGTTAGCTATTCTTTGGGACCATGAGCAATTGGAAGTTAGGGGTGTTGATACACTCATGCATTAGAGGGTGATCAGTATGGAGATCATTGTATTAGTAGTAGTTAGGAGGTGAACTGTGACTAGCTTGGCACAAGAGCAGTGCAGGTAAGTGCAGACGATCAAATGTACTGGTATCAGATGTTGGTACTAAGTATCAAATGTTAGTGTATTTGATACTTGGTTAGTCTGTAGGTGGAGAACTATAGTAGTAGTCTAGAAGTAACTTGGTGCTTGAGCAAATTGGGAATGTGACTGGTATAAGCATCAGGTAAGTATCTGCACACTGTTGTATGAAGAGAGGATAATGCCAGACTCAAGTATCAGTAGAAAAGTAATACTTGGGGTCGAGTATGAGGATAGCAGAGGTGCAGGTACATCAGTGGATGCATAATTATGGGTGGAGACACCTGCAAGGGTTGCAGCAACTACCTGTAAGTGAGTGCAGGTAGGGGGGAGTTCTTGGGCAACCTGATACTGAGTTCAAGTATCAGTTTCTAAGATGGGTAGGTAGTGGGTTAGTATAGTATCAGTTAGAATAATAATCAGTTATAGTAGTATGTTAGGAGCAGTCAGTTTATAGTTTCTTGGTTAGACTAGTGCATACTAATACCAGTTAGCTTTAGTTGGTAGTGTTTTAGTAAAGTCAAATTAGTATGAGTAGGTGGATACACTGTCAGTCCACAGTATAGTGGGTAACTCTTTTAGTTAACATTTAGTATGAGCTAAGTTAGTTCTCAGTTAGCATTTAATATGTTAATTCATGATAGTTAGTATTATAAGTTAATGGAGTGTATCAACTAGCATATACCAGTTAAGGTCTAAGGCAGTATCAGATCTTAGTAGTTTAGTAACAACAGTTCTTGAGCACTGTTGTAATATCAGTCACTGGTGGGGATAGTAGGTGCCAAATATCTGAGTACATATTATTAGATAACAGTTGGTTAGTAATCTATGTATCTCAATTAGTTGCCAATCACTAAGTTTAGCTGGTGAAGTCAGGGGTTGGGTGTATGTCAGTTAGTACGTTGGTTCTAGTTAAGTGGATTAAATTAATTAGAGCTAAGTATATTAAGTATCAGTCAATATATATATATATATATATATATATATATATATATATATATATATATATATATATATATATATATATATATATATATATATATATATATATATATCACTAAATTAGTTAGTTAGCATGTTCTAAGAGCAGTTGGTAGTATTAGTTAATATTATTTAGTATATTAGTGTTAGTTAAGTATGAAGTCTAGATACTAAGTAATTGTGATAATTAGTTAAGGTTGAATTTAGAACTTAGTTAATGATCTAGTATAAGCTATTATTGACTAATTAGTGACCAGTTAGACCTAGTTCGGCTTAGAAATGTCCTGGTAGAGCATTCTTAGTGCATTCTACTCTTTTATCCTTATTACACATATTTTGACATGATATTCATATATAGGTGATTGCGACACCAAGTCGAACACCGAGTGACAGTTTTGTTCCGAAAAAAGGCCAGTACATCTCCAGTGGTTTAGTTATTTGATCGTCTCTATGTTATTTGCTTTTAGTATTGCTTTATTTGATTTCTGACACGATGTTACACGAATTGGTATACGTGGATCCCCGTCATGAGATATTCTTCTCCGTGATCACTTTTACTTTGTGATTAGTTGACTAGACCGTGATCGGTATGCATGATATTATAGACCGTGCATAGTGATATCGTGTCAGAACGTGTCATGATTTGGATATGTGTACTAGTCGGGATTTGAGAAATTAATAGTGGATATGTGATCATACCTTTCAGACCGTGATATATTTATGTGATAGCTCGTGATAGCTAGTGGACCATACAACACACATGTGGTCATGCTAGCTCCCATTTATGATTATAGATCGTGCTAGGCCCAAACCGATCACATATCTTGATAATGTTTCAAGGCACAAGTTTAGTGTTACATTTCCTTATTTTTGTTCATTACTTGATGATTCCTTGCTCAGTTGCTCTTAGTATATTTTTATTATCCCCATGATATCTCTTTGCCGTGCTTAGTTATATTCTAGATATTTTTCATCAATTATTGTCTTTACTATTGATGTTTCATAGTGTCTGTCAATTAATAAAATTTTTATTGGGTTGTATTCGCTCCATCCTGATTTGGATATATTTTTCAGATAATTCATTAAAGGACTAGTGTCCTACGCACTACAGACCGCTGGAGTACGAGCCAGTTGAGCCTATGCCCGTAGAGCCTATTGTTGTAGTACCATCAGTTGTGGATGCTTAGATGTTATTATGAGATGTATTTGATTACTTAGACTCTTTTGGCATGTATTATCCTTTTGTGAGATTTTGGAGTTTAGACTTGGCTTTGTGACTGTTTTGTGTCACTTGTACTCTTTTTAGTTCTATTCCATATCGTGCTATTTCCTCCTCTAGTTTGTTGGTGATTGAGTATCGATATATATACATATATATTGTGATGTCATTATATTATTCCTCCGTTCGGAGATGAAATAACATTGATAGGTACCATTATATTATTGTGTTATGTTAGATAGTATTGTGACATAGAACAGCGTTCTACGTCGTTCCTACGACGTAGGTTGGGCGTAGTTCACCACTCGTTCCCTTTTCCGGGTGCGGGTCGTGATAGATCCGAAGATGACCAAGAGAGTTCCAGAGGGGCAGATCGATGTACAGCGAGAATCTTGCCTTGAGCTCTGGTGGTTTTGATCACCCCAGCAAGAGTTTCCTTCTTTGTATTTCTGTTCTTAGTCCCATTCTTCTCGGTGTAGCGTCTGCGAATATAAAGAGAAGAATAATTTTCTGATTTTTGTTGTATTTGTATTTTTTTTGGGTTGTCAGTTTGTAACATGTTCCTTGTTTAGTGTTTCTGTGGGGTTGTGTGTCACTGTAGAGAAACTCTTGTGTGAATCTCAGTGCACCAACTTCTCTTCTGGAGTTTGTAGAGACGAGCTCTTGTGTGAGTCTCTACTTTGTGGCTACCTCTTCTTCTTTGATCTGACTTCGGGACTAATACGTTTCCAAAAATTCGACCCAGGCTTCCTCCATGCACGCGTTCCTCGCCAAGCGTGCTCGTTGTGCTGGCATTGACTTCCACCGACGGCTCGAGAAGTTGCTCGAGGAGCCGGTGGGCGACGACGCCCGCCGTCGACCGTCACTACACCGCTGTCGGTCCAGTCGCCAGGATCTGAAAGAGCGGCGACGCCCGTCGTCGACCTCCCGAGCCAAGGGCGAATTTATTGGTGGGCTGGGGTGGGCTCCAGCCCACCCAGCCAATTCGAATTTTTTTTTTATGTTCAGTGGGTTGTCAAAGGATTCAGCCCACCTAACCAAATGTCCAGTCCAGCCCGCTGCCCACCGTTTGTTCATTGTTTTGGTTTTGAAGCAAAACCACTTTCTTCAACAACTTGGTTTTGGTTTTGAAGCAAAGTCCAGCCCGCTGCCCACCGTTTGTTCATTGTTGTATAACTTCATTAACTAGCAATCCCATCAGCGGTAATGAACAAACAAGTCCTTTTGGTCCGAAAATTCAAACAAGTCCAGGCTGTCCAGCCAGCTTCAGAGCTTCTTCTCCCCCAGTTGTATTCCATTTCCCATTGGCTGCTCCTGCTCGGCACAGCCGCACAGGCACAGCTAGGATGTAGGCGCCGCTCTAGCAATCCCATCAGCGGCGTGGTCGACAGCTATGGCGCCGCAGCCCGCCGCAGCGCCGCTAGTCCCATGACTCCGTCCCATCTCAGACTCTGAAGTCTCTCATCTCTCTCTATATAAAGATCACCTAGTCCTCAAGGAGGAGAAGGAGACTGGAGACACCTATTTCTCTCTCTTTCTCTTTATAGACTATTTTGTCCATTTTGTTTTTGGAGAAGTGCTCTGGACGGCTTGGCCACAGGTATATCCCATCCCATCCTATTTGTCTTTTTTTTTATCTAAGATAGAGATTCGTTAGTCTGATAAATTTTTTTATTTTGGTGTTAAGGTTTGAAAAGCAGCTGTGCAGTGTAGTAGTAGTAGACCGGCAGCAGACAGTGTTGTGCAGTGCAGGTAAATTTAAAAAAAATTGTTGACATATTTTCAAATTTCAATGCTCCTTAATATATACCTATTAAGGAAAAATTTGTCAATGCTCTGTTGGAAAAGTTAGATAACATTGTTTGCTGTTAATGCTTTGTTGGACAATTTGTCATATTTTCAATGCTCTGTAAATATCCATTAGTCTAGTTTCTCATTTTTTGACTTCTGTATATTTGGATGGAAAAATATAATATTTTTAATGCTCTGTAAATTAAGGCAAAATACCAGTTTTGGGGTTGCCTTAAACCCAAAATTAAAATCCAAATAAAGAAATTTCAGAAAGCTTGCTGAAATATAATACTTGACTTATGTAAATTTGGATGGAAAATGCATAAAGAATCAAAATGTATGAAGTTTCTATGATACTGAATAGTTCAAAATGCATGAAGTTTGATACTGAATAGTTCTATGAGTCATCTTAAGAAATTTTAGTTCTTAAGGAATTTTCAATAACTACTTTCTATTTTATTAGGATGGAAAATCAAGAACAAAAAAAAGCGAAAACTATTTTTTCGTTCTTTAAAAAGAAAGGTGAAGAAGAAACATCAACAATTGGAGCATCTTCGGGTTCCAAATCTACTCTTGCTCCTACGACTCAAGTAGAACCATCAACGAGTATCGATATTCCTATGATTACTGCAGAACCTCAGCATCCTGCAAAGATTCCACGAATTGCATTTGATGAGAATGAACTTGAACGAGATCCTACACTACGTATTCTAATATGGAAGTATTCGGTTTATAATCAAGATGAAGTTAGACGTTCTTATATCAAATGGGGACAACCTATCTTGGCTGAGTATCCGAGGACTAAAACCGGGGTTCAAAACCGAAGATTTCAACAAAGTTGGTTTATAAAATTTTTATGGTTAGAGTACTCTATTTCAAAGGATGCGGTATTTTGCTTTCCATGTTTTGTTTTTCAAGATCGTGAACCTCGACATCCTACATTTACCGTTGAAGGTTTCAATAGCTGGAAGCGAGTAAACAATGGAGCCAAATGTGTCTTCTTGGCACATATAGGAGGTCCTACTTCTCCACATAACAATGCTGTGAGAAATATTGAGGCATTAAAGAATACATCTCGGCATATCGATAAAGTCATGAATGTTCAAAGTTCAGAAAATATTGAGAGAAATCGATTGTGTCTTAAGACTACCATTGATAGTATTCGGTGGCTTACTTTACAAGGATGTGCTTTGAGAGGTCATGATGAATCTTTAAAGTCAAAGAACCGTGGTAATCTAATTGAGATGATTAGTTTGATGGCAAAGTTGAATGTTGAGGTTGATAATGTTGTCTTAGAGAAAGCTACGGAAAATGCAACTTATACGTCTCATATGATCCAAAAAGATGTTTTGCATATTTTAGCTACGAAAGTGAGAAAAAAAATTCGAGAAGAAGTTGGAGATGCGAGGTTTTGTATTTTGGTTGATGAAGCGAAGGATGCATCGAATAAAGAACAGATGGCGATTGTTCTTAGATTTGTAAATATTCACGGAAACTTGAAAGAGCGGTTCTTTGAGATTGTACATGTTAAAGATACCAGTGCTTTGACTCTCAAGAAGAAAATATCAAAAGTTCTCACTCGGCACAATTTGCACATCCGAGATTTACGAGGTCAGGGATATGATGGTGCGAGCAATATGCGTGGTGCATGGAATGGATTACAGGCTTTATTTCGCAGTGATTGTGAGTATGCATATTATGTTCATTGTTTTCCTCATCGTTTACAACTTGCATTAGTTGCAGCTGCTGGAAATCAAATGTCAGTTTGGTTATTCTTTTCAAAGTTGACATGCATTGTCAATTTGATTAGTGCTTCTCCTAAGCTGCATATCGAGCTACGATATGCACAAGCTATTGAGATTGAATGTGACATTGCTAGTGGTGAGCGTGAGACAGGTAGAGGGGATAATCAGATGGGTAGTTTGCATCGAGCTGGTACTACTCGTTGGAGCTCACATTTTGACTCCATTTGTACGTAGTTTGATAGATATGTATGGTGCAACTATTATTGTGATGAAATCCTTGGTTAAAGAAGGATCTACAAATGCAATTCGTAGGGAAGCTGGTGGTTCTATAATGGTAATGAAGTCCTTTGATTTTATATTCATATTACATCTTATGCACAAGATTATGGGGATTACAGATATGCTTTGTCGAACATTGCAACATAAATCTTTAGATATTTTGAATTCAGTGAATTTAGTATCATCGACAAAAGTATTACTTCAAACACTACGAGAAGAAGGTTTTGATTATCTCCTTGGGCATGTGAAATCAATCTGTGTGAAGTTTGATGTCGATATACCCGATATGAGCACTGGGTACAAAGAAGCTACGCGACGTTCTTGCCAACAGAATGATCAAATTACAATTGAGCATCACTATCACATTGACATATTTAATTCTACGATTGATTATCAGTTGGATGAGTTACATGCTAGATTCAATGAAGAGTCGATGGAACTGCTTATGCTTAGCTCTGTTTTAGATCCTAGAAACAACTTCAAAGCTTTGGATCCTGATCGTATTCTTTTACTTGCCGAGAAGTTTTATCCAGGTAATTTTAGCGGACAAGATATGCATCATTTGAAATTTCAGTTAGATCATTATCGACTTGATGTGGTTCACCACGAGAAGCTTCAGAATATGTCAACAATTTCAGAATTGTGTCGTGGGTTAATAGAAACAAATAAAGCAGAGACTTATAATTTGATCGATAGGTTGATTCGTCTTGTCTTGACACTTCCTGTTTCTACGGCGACTACAGAGCGTGCATTTTCAGCAATGAAACACATCAAAAGTACTCTTCGTAACAAGATGGAAGATGAATACTTGAGCGATTCAATGGTTCTCTATATCGAAAGAGAAATGACAGAAATGATCGATACAGATTCGATAATAGATGCTTTTGCTTCTTGGAATGATCGAAGAGTCCAATTTCGCTAGTAAGTGTCCTATATTAGTATTTATTATTCTATCATTCTCTTTCATTATCTTTATTTGTCTTTGATTTGCCTTCATTTTGTGGTAGATTTTCTTTCCTGGATAGAAGAAGTTGAAGGAGATTTTTGGAAGGCAGAAAAGTTTAAGAAGATTTTTTGAAGGCAGAAAAGTTTAAGGAGATTTTTTGAAGGCAGAAACAAAAAGAGCAGATTCGTCGAATATTGCATCTTTATTCTCCATGTTTTTTTTCTATTTTTCATCTTATATATAAAGATGATGTTTTCTTAATTATCTTAAGCAACATGTCTACTTATGAAATTCAACCTATGTCATTTGATAACTTTTTTTGGCCCGAAAATGATATTTTGAAGCACACATTTGGAATATGATGACATTCTGAGAAATAATTTGTGTTAAAAAAATTTAGCATGTTTTGAGTTCAGTCCGGGGTAAACTAGAATCCTGACTCCGCCCTTGTCCCGAGCTCGCTCTGTCTCCTTTCCACCGCCGTTGACGGACAGGAGCACCGAATCAGCTCCGACCGGTTGACTGATGCGGCCGGACACGCGCAGAGGTCAGTTGCAGCTCACTTCCACCATTTTTTTGTTACAACTGATCATCCGAAAAATCCAAAAAGCATATATTGCCCACCTGGTGCGATATGACACTTAGCGTTCGGTTGCTGCGGTACACTTTCATGTGAAAAAGTCATTTTCATTCCATTCTCCGCGATTCAAACAGTCACGTGTAGAAATATATACATATATAAGTCAGCAGTCAAAGTCACTATAGGGCGGGTGTGTACACAACCTGGCATTAGCCGCGCATCGCTACGGGATTTTTTTAATATAAATTCTGTACTTATCTTGTTGTTTTCGTTTGAAAAGTAGCCCCAGCTTGCCAACGTGGTCAACTCCCAGGTCTTCCTATCATATAGCCGCCTTAGATAATTAATTGAATCATTTCATATTTACTGATTAATATTTATATATTTGTACTACATAAAAGTATAACACGAAAAACCAACTCTTTAAGGACCTTAACCAATGTTGCCAATCAAAAAAAATTACATAGAGACATGGAATTTGACATAATTGGGGGTAGGTAGAAGAATTTGGGATTTTTTCCATAGAGAGAGAATACATCAGCCATAGAGAGATAATACATTAGTTAGTATAATATAAATCCTAAGCCTAATTTCCGTGTCCAATGCTCGAATCCCGTAGTTGCCGCTTGACTGGTATGGAACTCCTCTGCCAGGTTCTCGTGGAGTCGCAAATCACCCAGTTCTATGTGCGACAACATCAAATCCGTGTCAGTTGTCCTCACATCGTAATCCTAATCAAGCCGTTTGGATTCTTTGGAGCCGACCATAGACTCGAGCCACCACCATCTTCCTTCCAACGGTGTCCTAAGCCCGCATGTAGACACTCCGTGTGTATATATGTATTATGTTTGTTACATAAAATTGTATGAACAATTGTAAAGTGTGTTACAAATACATTGCGTATCAAATGACATTAATATATAGATATATTGGAATAGATAATTATTTTAGTAGGCTTATTCACATATTCCGGCCTAAAGGCCCATTCTTTAACCACAACATAACCACATAAAACCTCATTAAAGCCCGGCCAAGTTTATCCCATATAACCACAACTATCTTTCCAGGGGGTTCGAACTCCCACTGGCCGGCTAGATGTCCTAGGCCTTTACCACTAGAAATATGCTAGTAACATGTATGTTTTTATGGTGTTATATATATGATCACAAGTGAGTCGTTTAAATCGTTTATAAAAATTTTTATTTAAAAATTAATATTATGTCAAAATAATTGTTGAAAAAAAATTAAAATTTATAATTAACAACATGTGGATTCGAATTTGACAATTTAAGAAAAATGTCTTCCACCTTAACCACATGAACTAAAAAAAAAAATTAACAATAGATATAAAATATTATATAATTAGATAATTAGTATATATATATATATATATATATATATATATATATATATATATATAAAACAAGACCTCAAGCAGGAAACCTACGGGTCTAGCAAGAAGCCTAAACCACCGTAGACCAAACCGGTATACATCAGCAAGAAGAAATAAAGAAAAGTATACCATTCTATCCCAATCTATAGACCAAAAGACAAAAACCAAGAACTTTCCTGTGCAAAACAAACGCCAAAAGAATAAAGGAAGGAAGGGCCGAGCCAACCCCCGACCCCAAAACCAGCACCACGAGTCAACAACCGTTCGCACTATAATGGCGACACCTGCGCCTTGCTTTCAACACCTGCCTAGAAGCTTCCGCTATCACTGATTTTTTTTTTCAGTAACTTAAAGGGACCGTTTGGTTACACAAAAGTGTAAAAGTAATTATGAAAGTGATAGAAAAAAGAGTTTCGTTGTTTGGATAATTGTTGAAAGTGGAGAAAAAAAAAAATTTGTTGTTTGAATGGTTGTTAAAAGTGGACAAAAAAATTATTTTATTGTTTGGATGGTTGTTAAAAGTGTATGTTGATTGAAAAAATGATGAACGTAGGTATGGTTATCCTTTTTTTTCAACTAATTTTCATTAAATTAGTAAATAAACTTTTTTGTTTCACACAATTAATTGACATAATTAAAAAAAAATATTTTATAAGATAAAAGAACAAATTTCATAAATAGAATTTTTTATGTCAATTAATGATTCGGATCAAAGATTGTGTGAAACAAAAAAGTTTATTTACTATTAAATGAAAATTAGTTGAAGAAATGGTTGTTGAAAATGTATGTTGGTTGAAGAAATGGTGAACCTAGGTATGATTATCCTTCTTTTCAACTAATTTTTATTGAATTAGTAAATAAACTTTCTTGTTTCACACAATTAATTGACAAATTTCTAATATATATATATATATATATATATATATATATATATATATATATATTAATGATTCGGATCAAAGATTCATTCCGGGAATCCCGTCAAAGTCCGTCCTCCGCACCATCGGATGCAGGGTCTGCGTGGAGCCCGTGCCGATCCAACGGCAATGGATTACGGGACTTCCGTGGGACTCTGAAAAAGAGACTCTGACCCATATATATATCGGATTTTTTTAAATAAAGTAATATATTTATAGATAATTGCAAGAAAGGGGAGGAGTTTGGTAAAATTATAGGAAAGGGGATAACTCGCCAACTGAGTTGGCGAGTTGCTGGGGCCCGCCAACTCAGTTGGCGGGTGGGAGTGTGGAACTCGCCAACTGAGTTGGCGAGTGGGAGTGGGACCACAAAGTTGGCGGATAGGAGTTGGATATATATATATATATATATATATATATATATATATATATATATATATATATAGAGAGAGAGAGAGAGAGAGAGAATAAGGGAGGTGAGATGGCACCTCACCCTAAAAACAAAGGTGGCGGTGACGTGGCACAATCTCAACCACACAAACGAGGGGAGGGGGTTAAGTGCAAATTGCCAATTATGAAATGTGTGGTTGAGATTGTGCCACGTCACCTCCACCCTTGTTTTTAGAGTGAGGTGCCATCTCACCTTCCTTATTCTCTATATATATATATATATATATATATTATTTCTTTCTAAATCAATTAAATTTTGTAAATGGATAATAACAAATTATCTATTATAATATTATAAAAAATTTACATTGATAATACCAAAACAAAAATATTTATTAAAAATTTTAAATCTAAAAATATAAATAATACCAAAAAATATCAAATAAATAGTATTATGGAATATTTTAGTAAATGTCCCTAAAAAAATATCAAAAGTAGTATATACCCTAATAAAAAAAATTTAGCAAATCCTCAAAAATAAAAATAAAAATCGGTTAAAATAGTGCGAACATATCTTAAATTTTTATCTATATATATTTATATAGATAAAATTTCACTTTTATAGATTTATATAGATATATATACAATTATCTATATATATTTAGAATTTCACTAATTATGTAGATATATATAGATATTTTTTGTTAGATAATTGTATATAGATATTTGTATATATTTAGAATCTATATTATCTGTATACAATTATCTAATATTATCTGTTCAACAAAAAAATAAAATTATCTGTTATCTAATATATATTATCTATATATATTAGATAATTGTATATTAGTAAAAATTATCTAATATATGTTATCTATAGTATCTGTTAAACAAAAAATATCTAACAATTATCTAACATTGGCTCGATGATAATCTCTTGTCCGGTTTCCTGCTTGATTCGTTTGGCAATTGCACTGAGTTGGTGGAGCTCTCCCTTTCGAACAACTTGCTCTCTGGACCTATTCCGGAGACCTTGGATAACATCAAGGGGCTTAGCTATGTGATCCTCAGTTGGAATTCTTTTACGGGGAAGATCCCTTTGATTCCGAGCACCTGCAGTTGGCAGTAGCTTGTCAGGCCAAATCCCATCCTCTGTTGGTTCACTAACTGAGCTTTCGATTCTTTACTTGTCCTCGAACGCTTTATCGAGCTTGATTCCTCCGGAGGTTGGTAACTGCAAGAAGCTGGAACACTTGGAGTTGTATTCAAACCAGCTGCAGGAGCAATTCCCAGAGCGATTGGTAAGCTGAATAATTTGAAGAGGCTATATCTGTTCAGCAATCGTTTGACAGGGGAGATTCCAATGTAGAAAATTTAATTAATTTAAAAGAAATAATATATATATATATATATATATATATATATATATATATATATATATATATATATATATCCAACTCCTACCTGCCAATTGGCTGAGTTGGCGAGTTCCACTCCCACCCGCCAACTGAGTTGGCGGGCCCCAGCAACTCGCCAACTCAGTTGGCGAGTTATCCCCTTCCCTATAATTTTACCAAACTCTTCCCCTTTGTTGCAATTATCTATAAATATATTACTTTTTTTTTTAAAATCCGTATATATATATATATATATATATATATATATATATATATATATATGAAATTACCGTTTTTTGAGGGTTCTTAATGGAAACGTACCAAATATATCTAAAAGTGCAGCAGAGCATTCTATTTTTTCAATTCCTCTTTCTTCCTTGTCCAGAGGTGTAGCCAAGCAATTTTTTGAGGGTTCTTTTGTTCTTTTGTTCCTATTTTTATTTTGATTTCATCTTCTCTTCCTAAGGAAGAGCAGTAGGGAGCAGATCTCGGCTCTCTGGTTTAGGTGCTGGCACCTAGGCTGCGGGTCTCTGGTGTTGGTGGAGCTTGTTTTGGTGGCCACGGATTTCTTCTCCAGCCACCCGACGAGAAGTGCGGTTGGACCGTTGCTGCAGAAGTCACGGTCGAGTCGGCAATGGTGGTCTGGGATGTTGATTGGAGGAAGCCTGACCATGGCGCTTGGGTGATGGTCGGGGGAGCGGTGGTTGGGGGTGACCGCAACAGAGCAGGACTTCCACAGCAGGGACAAAATGGAAGTCGGCTACTTCTCCAGCCAAAACAATTTGTAACTCAATCCCCTCTCTCTTTCCTCCTCCGGAGTTCCTCATTTTTTTCATGGATGTCAAAGTGACAAAAAAAACATGGAGGACAAAACAAGGGAGTTTCCATGCTGGTACCAAACACTTGAACTCATGTGAGATCCGATGACTTACCAAAAGTCATCCAGATCCTACCGAGTTACCAGCAACCAAACAGTCCCTAAAAAAATCAAGGGGTATATTGGCCGGTCCGAGCTGGCCGTGGTCCATGTCAACCGTATTTAACCGGATTCGGTCCGGAGTCAATCTGAAGAGAACGACGGACCGAACCGGTCCGGTCAACAAATAATCCGATGCAGTCTGGACCCATGACTCGATCAAGGTAGGACCGGACTAAACTGGTCTGGATCCGAATCGGTCCACAGTCGGACCGAACCAGTCCCATATATATATTAAAGTAAATAAAAAAACTATATATATATAATATTGGATGAGTTGGAACGGTGACGAGATGTTGTTCTGAAGTGAGATGTGGATGCAGTTGAGTTATAATCTCATTTTTTTATATTCATTTACCATTTCCAAAAAAACAAAAAAAAATAATAATAATATATATATATATATATATATATATATATATTAAAGTAAATAAAAAAAATTGAACCGGTCCGATCTAATCCGGATTTGGTCGGACCGGACTTACGTATCGATTTTGTTGACCCAATTCGAACATGAGGAGGTGGGCTGAACGGATCCGGATTGTTGACCGTGCCTAGGTCGACTAGGACCAGATTTTCCGAACCAGGTCTATGACGGATTATATATATATATATATATATATATATATATATATATATATATATATATTAAAGTAAATAAAAAATATTGAACCGGTCCGATCTAATCCGGATTTAATCGGACCGGACTTACGTATCGATTTTGTTGACCCAATTCGAACCTGTGGAGGAGGTGGGCTGAACGGATCCGGATCGTTGACCGTGCCTAGGTCGACTAGGACCAGATTTTCCGGACCAGGTTATGACAGATTCCGGACCGCCGGTCCATTTTGACACCTTGAGGAAAACTTAGGGGATTTGTGAAAAAAAGAACCATCTCTCTCTATCATTGGAAGGCTTCTATGAGCCATGACTTTCCCTTTCTATCGTGGGCTCCTCGCCAGTGTAGGCGCTACTACCTGATGCCGACCATGGTCACCCTGGTATGGCCTTCCCGAACCGACTGGAGACAGGACGACTTTTCACCGCCCGTCGACAAGCCACGGACTCGACTGCAAACCATTCCAGTTGCGATCGTGCATGCACGAGTCCTTCCGTTGACCAGCCTCACCTTCTTTTTGCAGGCTCGATCGTAGGATATCAATGTTTCCTTCACAGCACTCCATTGAAGCTCCATTGAAATAGTGGTTGTAGGTTTCGGATAGAAAAGGAAAGTCATGGCTCATAGCTGCCCTTCCAACGAGAGAGACGGTTCTTTTTTATAAATCCCGTAAGTTTTCCTTACAGTTACTCTTGTACCAGAAGGTGACCGTATATATGTATAATTCAATTTTATTACAAATACACGTGAATGTAATTAGATAATATCGGATTAGTTATTAAACTATTAATTAAAATTTTAATTTATTATTATGTGAGAATATACATACAGTCGATTTTGAACCGTTTTCAAACCTGTATTAGTAGAAAGATGTGAACCTATATATTAGTAGAGATACGTGTTCATCCTTTCACTCAAGAGTTGTCACGTATAAATTGTCACATCCCGATCTTCCGCAGGTAATTGACCGTCCCCGCTAGGCCCCGAATCATCGCGCCAGTTCTGACGATCGTTTTCCATCTGGACGTGATGTCACACGAGCGTAAGCCGCGTCCGTGCAAGGCCATGATCCGAACAGGCGGTAAGATGACTAAGCCACAGAGTCGCACAGATAGTCCGAGTGCAGTGGAATAAGAAACGCACAGACGATTGGTAACAAGTTCACAGTCGTCAATAGCGTAAGCATTGAATTACACAAGTATAGAAATAAAACAAGCTCTTTATTGATATTGAACAAGTGTTACAGGCGGCTAGGCCGAGATTACAAATCGCTCAAGTCTCTCTCTCTGAAACAGTAAAAGCGTGCCAAGTGGCTACATTTGTGGAATAATACATATGCGATGTTCCAACATTATGTCTTGTATATGTGTTTATGTTCCGGACGCAATGCTCCAAGGCTCCAGAGCAAACTCCACGCCTTAGTACGCACGAAGGAGGCATCCGCACCGAACGAGATTCTCTCGTACCCTGCAAGCAATCTGATGGGTTATCAGTATATGAATGCACTGGTGGGAAGAATTCTTGCCCGCTCGACAAATTCAAACACGTTATATAGGTTTCATGCACCATCTATTAAGTTATCTTTCTAGTCTTACCTTAGGATCAGTTTTATGGCATAATGAAAAGGCTAACTCGTGTGGCAGTGCGTCGTGCGCTATAAGGGAACACGACGAGACTTACCAACTTACCATTCGTCCTTCCCTATCCTAGGCAAACCAAATTAAACCAAGCACAAGCATTTATACTAAAAATTATGGGCAATAGCATAAGCAAACACAAGTGTCGTGAGTGAGGTTCAGTTTCAAGTGTACGAATTTGCTTAAATTATGAAACACAAGTTTGTTTGTTACTCAGACTTGGACGTGTTACAAAGGTTATTCGAATGATTGCATATCTTAGGCTACTCATATTACTTGCTCATTTCTCAGGTTTACTTGAATTCAGATTTTTTTAGATGCAATGTTATGACTCGCACGCGGATTGCTGCAACCGAGCCTGACATAATCTATATGAACGGGTCGCTAGCATACATGCCATTATGGATATAGTCGCAATAAGGCGGTGGTCCCGGTGCCCCGGCGACTGACTGAACTTATCCGAGCTAGCTACAACTAGCGCAACTAACAGATTTTCTCCTAGGCCGGATCGGTCTCGGTGCCCCGGCGTCCCGTCCGTAGGAAATCAAGCTTGTGCACAAGCGTCCGCGAACAAGCGAGTCTCTTTTTATTGGTTGTTTCTTTATCTTTTTGATATCTTCTTCTTCTGAGTAAATTGCAATGATTGTAGGCGCATGTATTAAGTCTCGCTACAAGTCATCCAAGGTCATTCCTGACTCATTGGTTCCTTGCATCTTTATTCGTTACGGGCTCCTCGAGCCATTCTTTTAGTGTCATTCACTTAGTGTCGTTCTTTAGTGTCGTTCGATTTAGTCATTCTTTTACTTGCAACTTACTTTTAAGTTTTTTTGTCATCTTTGCAGCTCCCGGTATGGGAACTACCCTGGCGACCCAACGGTCCCGAAGCCTTTCCACATTTTCTGTTACTTTGCTTGGAACGACTATTTTGATAGTCTTCCTGCCTCATGTGAGTGAATCATGTTTCGTGTTGTGTTTTAGGCCGTGGCATGAATTTACGATACTAGCATTGAAACAAGACAAGTGAATATTAGTTAGCATATGAAGCAAGCGAGCATCGAAACCATGAAACCATAAACCGCTACGCTAGCACGAATCTAACAGGGTTAGTGCGTGGGTTGAAACCTTACAGGGACATATCGAGCCATTCATATTCTTAAGGCCGGCAAGCAGTGTAAACAAGTGAAATAGTGCACTACGAAGAGTATACAACGATCTACACGAAGCATAGCGGAGTCTACTTGCACAAGACAAAGGTAGCATGCAAGTGTCCATTTATAACCTAAATTTTATTTCCATGTTCTAACGCAATCAAAACAAGTTGGGATTATTTTCTTAGCTAGATGTATTGTATACTTTATTAGCATGCAGGGGGTGATTCACCTAGTGACTAGTATATATCGTCCATATTTTAAGTGTGCTGGCTAAGCAAAGACAAGTTCATCGTAGCCACCCACCTTAGCGATGATTCGTCTCGGTCGAACGATACTCCGAGCGAGCCTTTGAAAGTCTAAGTCTGAACTCCTGAAGGGCCAAGTCTGATTCGTCTCGGGTCGTTGCACTTGTGCCGTTTTAATCGGTTGTCCGTTTGAACGGAACGGATCGTTACAAAAATTCACTAATCAAAACTAGTGTGGATGTTCTCCAAACCACTCCCAAAGTAGCCTTAGTTTGAATGAAAATGATACGCGAAAACTTTTGAGTAAAAAGTTGAACATCCATCATAGTTTTGGTCGGTGAACAAAAATAGACTATATTTGCTACTATGACATCAATTTTGTGCTTAATAATAATAATAATAATAAATTACAAAGTTGGATTAGTTTCCTAGTTTATTTGTGGAAGCTATATGACTACAGTAGTAGTCACTGCGGTTGAGTGGCTACTATACATGAGTATATAGCATATTTCCTATTTAGCAAAATTTGTTTCTATTGTACAAATTATAACCAATAGAATTTTTTTTTGAAACAATTACAACACAACAGTAACCTCGTAGCTAAATGTAGTCCATTAAAGCTGAATGTTGTAAAATAATATAAACCTTAACCACGTCAACCTTATTTCACCAAATTAACTCAACATACAGTACAAGCTAGCTAGAACACTGCAACAAAACATTCAAATTGAAATTGGAAACATATATAAAATAACTTAGGATATCCATGATCTCGATCGTTGTTTGCCTGTCACTTGCATGGCTGTAGCAATGGTGCTCCACATAGGCACTTGTTGTATGCATGCTGGTAACGATACCAAAGCCCTCTCCGCTCGGTATCCACACTACATATTGTGGTTCACGTCGAAGTGAACCAGGCTCGGCAACTCGGCGAATCCATTGGGAATACTCCCATAGATCTTGGTATGGCTGATATCTATATAGTCAGTGCTTACCGGGAACTCCGCCTTACCGAAATCGAACGCTAGCCTGTTCATTCCAAGAATAATATGAGTGAAATTAAGACTTGGACTTGCCAATGAGAAACAAGACATCTCCAGTGAGCTTGTTGTTGGACAAGTCGATGCTAGAGAATGCCACATTGGCGAACGATCGAGGGATGGTCCCTGTCAGTTTGTTCCTCGTTATATAGGGCAATACTTGCGAGAGAGCCTTTGGGTAGTCTGCACTTCCGGTGGAAGAACATCACATATGGGATGGGAATATTTTGTGGGAAAAAAAAAAGAAAATGTTGATGGAAAAAAAATGTAGGGAAGTAAATTGAAATAAAGTTTTTTTTTTTTTCTTGTTTAGATGAACAAAAAGTAGGAAACAAATTATAAAAATTTCACATGGTTAAAACTCATTTTAATTTACTATAATTGCTATGAATCTTAGAGTTAGTTTGTAATGTTAGTAATGAGAAGAAATTTAGAAATGGCAACAATAGTCCAGCACACAAGTATCCTTAATCCCTTAGCTTATGCCATTAATGAGTATAAACTCATCACCGAGAGGAGAGGGTCGACCTGTACTTGTTACTTGTGGCAGAAACCGACTAATCTTCTCTTGTTTAAATTTAACGATCGACTGTATATAATAAAATCCATTTTAAAAGAAAAACATCGTCTCTTTATTTATTTTACTGCCACTATCACCACTGTTCACTGGAAAATATTACAAACCGAACTAGATTGGGCAATTAAACACGAACATCGATCGATCACTTGCATGGCGGCAGCGGCGTTCCGCACAAACACTTGTTGTGTTCATAGTTTGCTGCAGGCAGTTGCGCGAACTTTCCTCAGCTCGGTATCTTTCCACACAGCTGATTATAGCTCACGTCGATGTAGTCCAGGTTCGCCAATTCCACGACCTGACAAGGAATGCTCCCATAAATCCTATTGTGGCTGATATCCACAATACCCAACGCCAACTGGAACTCCACCTCGCCCAGGTCGAACGCCAGGTTGTTGTTCGCGAGGCTAAGTTGCGTCAGAGGCTTGTCCCTGCTGAAGAGGAACGAAGCGCCTCCGTCCAGATTGTTCCCTTGCATGTAGAGGCTGGTGATGGAGAGATTGGCCAAGGACCGGGGGATGCTCCCCGTCAATTTGTTATATGCTAGCACGAGAGTTACAAGAGAGCTCTTGGGATCTAGTTTGCGGAAGAGGGAAGAGTGTAAGATGAGAGAATATTTGATTCTTGGAATGAATAATTTATGTTATGTTCAACCTCAACTTGGTCTTTAAATAGCCATTTACAACTTTAACAGAATGCATAAAGGCAGCACCCTCTAACCATTTTTTAACTAACAAATCAAAACAAATTAACAGCTTAGAACAAACAAAATTCCTAAAGACTAGGGATTCATTGAAATCCAAATAACAACCGCTTCAACCTCCTCAACAGGATTAAATCTAACAATTCACCCCCTAAGCCTGTTGCATGAGATTCACCTCTATGACGCCGAGCTTCTGTCTCATCTCAATGAACTTGACTCGCCCGAGCGCCTTGGTAAGAATGTCTGCAAGCTGCTCTTCAGTGTTGATGTACTCGACCTCAACCTTCCCTCTCTCGACACACTCCCAAATGAAATGATACATTGTATCAATATGTTTGCTTCGGTCATGGAAGACGGGATTCTTGCTGAGGGAGATGACGGACTTGTTGTCTACCTTGAGCATGACGCTGCCGGTCTCCTTGTTCTTCAAGTCACCAAGGAGTTTTGCAAGCCAAATGCCTTGGCATGCCGCCGTTGTCGTGGCAATGTACTCGGCCTCGTAGGATGACAATGCCACGACCTTCTGCTTCTGAGATTGCCAGCTAATGAGGCTACGACCGAGGAAGAATAACACGCCAGTGGTGCTCTTGCGGGTGTCGATGTCACCTGCCATATCGCTGTCACTGTAGCCGATCAGCCGTGGTTTCTCCACCTTCTTTGCGTAGATACAACCAAAGTGACGTGTGCCAGCGACGTAGCGAATGATGCGCTTGACGACAACAAGGTGTTCAGTGGTCGGGTTCTCCATGAACCGACTCACGTAGCCCACCGCGTACGAGATGTCGGGGCGCGTGTGCACCAAGTATCGGAGGCTCCCGACAATGCTCCTGTAGGATGTGGCGTCAGTTGGAGGGGTTGAGCACACCTTGCTTAGCTTAAACCTCGTTTCCATGGGAATGTGGCACGGGTTGCAATCCCCATGCCACTCTTCTCCAAGATTTTAAGCGCATATGCCTCCTGACTGAGGGTGATGAAGCCATTGGACTGTGGCACCTTGATGCCGAGGTAGAAAGTGAGCAATCCCAAGTCACTCATTTTGAACAAGGCCTTCATCTCCTCCTTGAACTTGGCAATATCTTGTGGGTCCATTCCGGTGATGATGAGATCGTCTACGTACACACCCACAAGTAGGCGAGCTGGACCTTTGCCGCATGTATACACAGCGCGCTCCTATGCACTCCGGTGGAAACCAAGTGACAGTAGGCAACTGTCAAGCTTGGTGTTCCAAGCCCTCGGTGCTTGCCGCAGCCCGTACAGTGCCTTGTCAAGTTTTAGCACTTTGTGCTCCTGTCCTTCGATAACAAAACCGGGAGGTTGGGCGATGTACACCTCCTCCTTGAGGTCGCCGTTGAGGAACGCCGTGTTCACGTCCATGTGGTGCACCGTCCATCCCTCATGCGCGGCGAGTGCGATCAACAAACGGACAGACTCGAGGCGAGCAACCGGTGCAAATATTACCTCGAACTCCACTCCTTGCCTTTGCACATAGCCTTTTGCCACGAGCCGCGCCTTGTGCTTGAGGACGGCGCCGTTCTCGTCCTTCTTGAGCTTGTAGACCCACCTCAAACCGATCGGACGGTGGCCGGGTGGGAGGTCTATCAGGTGCCATGTACGGTTCTCCTCAATTGAGCTCATCTCCTCGAGCATCGCTTGGCGCCAACATCAGTGTTTCTCGGCTTCAAAGAAAATATTAGGTTCCTCGTCAACCATGAGGAGAAGCTCGTCGACATCGAGCTCGCGGACGGTGGTCGTGTCAAGCAAGTTCGCCAAGGTCCTGTACCTGCGTGGCCCATCGTCATCGGTGTCGAGAATGGCCGAGGCGTTGGTGGGTGGCGAGACAAATTTCACTCCATGTTGTACCACCGAGTCGGATGTTTCTGCCCCGGATGCTGGCGTCAACGGCCCTGGACTGGGTGTCACTGGTGTTGATGGATCGCTACCCCGTGCACTGGCGTGCCTGCGTGTTCAATATGTGGTATAGTATACTCAACAGTAAATGTCTCACCTACGTTGTCTTGCACGTTCCAGTCCCACTTGGCTTCCTCGTCGAAGACAACGTCGCGTGTGACGTGCACGCGCTTGCCGGCAAGGTCATATACCCGGTACGCCTTGGTGCCGGGCTCATCGTTCTGGCACGTAAACACCACCGTGCCACGCCCTCGGATGTCGACGACGGATCTGTCCCCAAACTTGATGGAGCCCGTGACTCCAGTGTCCAGCTCGGCGAAGACCTCCTTGCAGTCCGTCATGTGGTTGCTGGCACCAGTGTTGAGGTACCATGCTTCGCCATGGTAGTCATCCTCACGGCCCAGATGCACCTGAGCATGCACCTCGTCGAGTACGACGTTGTTGGACGTGCTCACGGTGGTCTCGGCGAGCGTGTACTCCTGCGCCATCAGAAGTGAGGGCTCATCGTCCTCAACTTGCGTCAGATTGGCGCGCTCTTCGCACTTCGACTTGCGGCAGTCCTTCGTCCAGTGGCCGTAGATGCCACAATTGTGGCACTTACCCTTCTTGTCGCGCGTGCCACCGGACGCGTTGTCGTTGTCGTAGTTCGTGTTGCCGCGGCCACGACCTCTTGGCTTGCCGCACCCACGACCATAACTTTTGCCACCATCGGAGTAGGCGTCGCCTTCCTTCCTCTGCTTCGTGCGAGCGAGCCACTCCTCTTCGGAGAGGAGAAGGCGGCTACTTGTGTCGCCAGAGTTGCTGCCAAGATCGTACCGCTCCTCGACGGCTAGAAGACGACCGATAAGTTCTTCAATTGACAGCGTCTTGAGATCCACTAAAGTCTCAATGGCGATGGCGACTTGCGTGTACTTGGATGGAACGACTCGAAGGAATTTTTTAACTACCTTCTCGTCGTCAATTTCGTCGCCGAGTAGTTGCAGGTCGCTGACGAGTCCCGTGAGCCGCATTGCGAAGTCCTCGACGGACTCGCCGTCCTTGAACTTCATTGATTCGAAGTCAGCGCGCAATTTCTGTGCCTTGGCCTCGCGCACGCGTTCGACCCCCATGATCTTCACAGCGTCCCATGCTTCCTTGGCAGTGTCTTTCACTGCCAGTGTCCGCAGCATCTCTGGCGGTACGGTATGGAGTATGACAGACAGGGCCATCATATCGTCGCGGTAGTCGGCTTTCCCGGGTTCGATCGCCTCCCACAGGCCTTGCGCCTGCATGTTGACTCTCATTAAGAGAGCCCAATCCGCGTAGTTGGTCCGTGTCAGTATGGGGTACTTGAAGGTGAATGACGTCTCCTTCATAGATGTCGACGTCGTGGACTTTGCTTGTCGTTGGTTGCCATAGCTCTGATACCAAATGTAAGATGAGAGAAGTATTTGATTCTTGAAATGAATAATTTATGTTATGTTCGACCTCAACTTGGCCTTTAAATAGCCATTTACAACTCTAACAGAATGCATAAAGGTATCACCCTCTAACCATTTTTTAACTAACAAATCAAAACAAATTAACAGCTTAGAACAAACAAAATTCCTAAAGACTAGGTATTCATTGAAATCTAAATAACAACCGCTTCAACCTCCTCAACAGGATTAAATCTAACAAGGAGGGATGGTCCCGGTGAGCTGATTCCCATAGAGTTCGATGTCGTCGAGGTGGACGAGGTTGCCGACGGAAGGAGGGATGGTCCCCGAGAGATTGTCGTACCCGAGCCTGAGTTCCTTGAGTTCCTTGAGGGAGACCAGCTAGGAGAGGAAGGAAGGGACCGGGCCGGAGACTTGGGTGACGTATATCTCGAGGGTCTGGAGCTTCGAGAGCTGGCGAGGAATGGGACCGTTGAGGCTGGTAATGCGCAGGAAGCGGATGGAGGATAGGGAGGAGAGATCTCCGATGGAGGAAGGTATGGAGCCGTTGAGGAAGATGGACTCGGGATGGATGTTGTTGTTTTCGAAATACAGAGAGGTGACCCTACCGGTGGTGTTGTTGCAGCCGACGAAGTCCCAGGTGCAGCAGTCGGTGGATTCGGACCATTTTAGGGACGTATATACGAAGGAGTTCTTGAAGGCGAGGACGGCCTTCTCGTAATGCTTGTTGCATGCTGAAGAAGAGGAGGAAGAGAACAATGCGAGGAAGAGAAGTAGAATGCTAGCAGCTATAGTTAAACTAGAACTCATTTTGTAGAGCACTAAATGATTTATAATTCAGTGTTGGGTTCTATTTATAAGCTTGTGACGGTCAGATTAGGGCTCTGTTGCGTTGTCCGTCCTGAGAGGATGTTCATGCCAGCCCGCAGCAGCAGCATAACGGCCAACATTGGCTCTCCTGTCCGGGTGGACCCGACCTAGGAGGGACAAATATCCGTGTTGGTAGTATAGCATTGCTGACCATAGTGGTCAAGATTTTAACTATGATGTATAAGTAAGGAGAGGGAGGGCAGCCCTCCCTGACATAACAGTTGTCCACTGTACTCGACAAGTCTACTAATGAACGTGATATTTTAAAATATTACGCTTAATTTGCGATAATGACATTGTTCTCTTCTTCTTTTTCTTACGGGGCCATGCTATGACTATAATCAATGTGGCGGTCGTCCATTGGAAGAAGGGGAAGAGGTGATATCACGTCCCGATTTTGTAGAATCTGTAACCGTCATCCGAACGTGATATCGTGCAAGCACAAGGCGCGTCCGCACAAGACCTATCATAATGATATATATTTAGAAACATATCAGCAGAGTTTGGAAGCTAAATATTTCAAGTTGATACGAAAAAATGTTCTCTTTATTGATAATTTATATCTTTGTTACAGACTCATAATTCAAAAGCAAGGGGTGTCGCGCGGGCTAACAAGATGGACGCAAAATGAGATAGTCGTTCCATACATTATATCATTTACTAGAACTTTAAAATATAATAGACACCTTCGGACGAAACTATCGTCTTTCCTCGGAGCTGCATAAGATGTGTGCACAAGTTCCGAATATTTTGCACAAGTTCCAAAAGGCACGAACGGAGTGCGCCGAGTAACTGGTTGGGGTGGGGGAGGGGGGGAAGCTTCAGCTCCTCGTCGCGTCGCCTTGGCTCGGAGAATCTGCTGCAACGATGGTCAGTACTTTGAAATGTATCGGTGAGGACGAGCTAACCCAACTAACCAAATCGACACAATATTCAGGTGAGGCAAACAAATTATTATTGTGGACTTTCTATCTTGCCTTAGTTCCAGTTACAACATGCAATGTATATATAAATGACTAAATAACTGTGCCACCGTTCGGTGACTTTTTACCTGCGGCGTTGCACCCACCTGCACAAGACTTACCATGTTCTTCCCTGTCAAGAAGACATCATTAGCTTGAACAGATAATACAGTAATATGCTGGGTCATGGCACATATTGCCACCATTGACAATAGCTATAGTAAGACGGTGATCCTTGCAGCGCGGGTAGCAAGTCCCGCTACAAGTCTCCGCGTTACCCATGCTAGTCTTGCTAGCTTAGCTATCCGAGTTCCGTCCGAAATGAATCGGCCCCAGTACCCCGGAGACCATTCGCGGGAACCAAACCTTGTGCACAAGTTGTCCGACAAAACGACATCTCAATACTAAGTTAATAAATGAAGCATTTCAAGCCATCAGAATGAACATAACTACTTTAGCACAGTACGATTGGCATAGTTTACCTGCTCAAGTGATCACATTTCAAATATTTTGCACTACTCATTTCCACAGTTATAAATAATATATTCTAGTTATAACTAAAGCATAAATAGATAGATGCATAGCGGACAAACACGCATACAATGTGATCGTACGAAAATTTGTATAAAAAATATCAGTGTTCCAAGTTACTTCTTATTATCTTGACTCACTTATTATTATTCTTATGGTATCGTTGATCGGAACACACAAACGAGTCAGATTGTTAAGAATGAAGACTTGGAAGAAGGGCGCTGATCGAAATTAAGGCCACTCACAAGTTTGAGAATCGGGGAAGAGAAATGGGAGATCTTTAAGACTCTGCTCGTGCGTCGCCTATACGATCACCTGTACGCACCAACAGATGATCAATATCTCCTGCCTCGGTCTCCCAGATTTCGATACAAAATACGAAGTTCAAGAAACGAAGACAATAAAATTCATCGAAACCGTTCAAGAAAACGCAAATCACAAAACCAACAAAAAGCAACCAAGAGGCATCAAAAACGGACAAGGAAACAAACGCAACGAAAAGTCCCCTCGCGACTCTGCCGCCAAGTCCTTACTCGAGACACGATCCGCTGAATGTGAAACTTAATTCCAAATAAATCAATCCATAACGAGTAAAGAATCTTGATTCAATTTGTCCCGATCGAACGATACCAAATATTTCTTAGCCGCGCTTCCCGAATAGGAGGAACGGGACACTGCAGGTGAGACCCGGTGGTTGTCCGGGTGGCCGCCACGTGACAGGAACGTCACGTGACAGCCGTTCATTGGAGGGAGAGGTGGGGTCGGGTGTGGCCCACATAGCAGGGGTGAGGGAGAGGGTTGTAAGAAGGTTGTAAGCATTTGGTAGTAAACTTAGCATTATTGTTTTCTTACTCTATGGCATAATTGGAGGATAGAGTACATCAGGAGATCTTGAGAGTGCAAACAAGTTAAGACAAAATAAAATCTCATTATTTCAAAAGTAAGAACGTCAACTGCCCACATTATCCGGTCCATAATAAATTGGGGATCGAAATGTGTTAAAAAATACAATGATACTAGACATACCGGAAGGACGACCGCGCCGGTCGGAACCGGATTACATATTTTTGGAAGACTGTGACGGACCAATCAGAGGCCGTCACGTGGTCCCGT
This sequence comes from Iris macrosiphon, assembly GCA_036927795.1. Lineage (NCBI taxonomy): Eukaryota > Viridiplantae > Streptophyta > Magnoliopsida > Asparagales > Iridaceae > Iris > Iris macrosiphon. Next base: position 10,910,138 of record JAYESA010000020.1, on the reverse strand, counting down.
TGATTTTAATTTTTGTCCCGTTTTTGGACCGACAATTATTTTTCTAAAAAATAAGGTCCAATAGTCCAGCCCAGATCAATCCAATACGGATCGGTCAAATCGAAGACACAAGTCAAATCTGATTTTCCATTTCCGATCCGGTCAACCCGGCCAAGTTGGATTTTCCAGTAAGTGGCATGGAACTCTGGTACAATACATGGGCTTAGCAGCAACTTTTTGTTGGACCGTGTGCTTATTGAACAAGTAAAAGCATAGAGAGGGCCTCAATTATTGAATATTATCCGATGCCATTATGATCTGTATTATTCTACAAAAGCACAAGTAATCATGTACCATGTGTTACATGACTTATAGAATTTAGTTAGAAGTTGATTAATTATTCTTTATACTTCCATTGTTCTATATTTTGTCTTGGGGTTTCATATACTAATTAGCACAATATATCACTTTCATATTCGATTGACAAGATTTGACAAATAAAGACAACATATGATACTTCCCTTTGTTAGTTATCGTTAAATTGAAAAGGAAGTTGAATGAGACTAATTTAAAAAGTGTGGTCAAGAAAATGTTGTTGTTATATATATATCCATTTTTGTTTCCTTGGTACAAATTATAACCAATAGAGAGAAGCAGAAACAATTGTAACATAACATCAACTTTGTAGCTAAAAGCGTAGCCAACTAAAACAAAACGTGGATAAACTTTGACCACAACTTTATTTCACCAAACTCCACATAACAATACAAGAACAGTAGGGCAATAAGTCGAACATTAAAATTGAAATTGGGATTCCATCTTCACCGTTTGCATGCGCGGCGGCCTGTCACTTGCATGGCTGCAGTGGTGGTCCGCATAGGCACTTGTTGTGTGCATAGTTCTCTGCTGGTAGCGATACAAAGCTCTCTCCGCTCGGTATCTTTCCGCACAACATATTATGGTTCACGTCGAAGGAAACCAGATTCGGCAACTCGGTGATTTGGTTGGGAATAGTCCCATAGATCTTGTTATGGCTGATATCTACATTGCTCGTGGTCACGGGGAACTCCGCCTTGCTGAAATCGAACGAGAGAGTGTTCATTGCCAGATTGATTCCAACGATGGGCTTAGACTTGCCGAAGAGGAACAATGCGTCGCCGGTGAGCTTGTTGTCGTCCAAGTAGAGGCCAGAGAAGGGGACATTGGCGAAGGACCGAGGGATGGTCCCTGTTAGTTTGTTCTTCGATAGGCTGAGAACTGCGACGGATCCTTTGGGATTAAGTTTGCTGAAGAGGGAAGCCGGGATGGCCCCGGTGAGCTGATTCCCGTACAAAGTGAGCTCGGTGAGGTGGACGAGGTCGCCGAGGGAAGCAGGGATGGGTCCCGAGAGCCTGCTGTATCCGAGTGAGAGCTTTTTGAGGGAAGTCAACTGCGAGAGGAAGGACGGGACGGGACCCGAGACTTTGGTCTGGTATATCTCGATCGACTGGAGCTTCTTCAGCTTCGACAGCTGCGGGGGAATGGGACCTTCCAGGCTGGAGATGCCCGAGAATTGGACGCTCTCGAGCTCGGTGAGGTCCCCGATAGCGGCGGGGATGGAGCCGTTGAGGAAGATGAATTCTCGCATGTCGTAGTCGTTGTAGAAGGAGAGGGAGGTGACTCGGCTGCTTGTGCTGTCGCACCTGACAAAGTCCCAGGAGCAGCAGTCGGTGGATTTAGACCACGATGTCAAGGAATTGTAACGGAAGGAGTTCTTGAAGGCGAGGAGGGCCTCCTCGTCCTGCTTGTTGCATGCTAAAGAAGAGGAGGAAGGCAACAATGCGAGGAAGAGGAGTAGAATGCTAGCAGCTATACTAGTAAAACTACAACTCATTTTATAGAGCACGCACTAAATGATATATATAAGTGGGAGAAGTAGAGCTCGACTGAGAGTGAGTGAGCAGTGATGAGATGAAGAAGCGTTAGGTTCTATTTATAAGCCTGTAAGGGTCAAGATTAATTAATGCATGTTCCATTCCACACAACAATGATATTTGACTGTTATTTATTCGATCAAGATGGTGATTTGCGTCTCTCTACAAGAAACACATGTTGCACGAGACTCTTTTTTTTTTTTTTTTTCTTTCTTTTATTCTCTTTTTGATTATTTGTATAAAGAACCCCTCACTCAGGGTGGAAGAGCACCAACATAATTGAATCATGAGGTGCTAAACACTAAAGTTTTCTTTTTTTTAAGTGACGGTTGCACCTACTATATATTTAATTTCTTTTAGCAAAAATTAAAGCTAGTATGACAAGTAGGCATCGACTTCACATCATGATGTAGTTGTCCTAAATGGTGGAGGATTATGTATGCACTAGAGAGACATCATTAGGTATAAAAAAATGAAGAACCGAACCTTCAAATGCATGTATTCACAACATTAATCTTCTATCACCAGTCATGTGCAAGTTGGTAAAAAAAAAAATTATATTATTGTAAAAAATATTTAAAATTTATTATAGACTCCGTACGTGATCTAGCTGGGAATACCCACGAGCCTTGTTCGTTCCCATACTAATTTGAGTGAAAGACTTTGACTGGTGGCATTCAATAACGATAACATTTATTTTGAACCATGTTATCTACAGTTCTACACATTATTATTATTTATTATTTATTTTGAACCATGTTATATACAGCTCGAAATATCCGCGAGCTTTAGCACGTACGAATGAGGCATCCGCACCGAACGAGATTCTTCCGGACCCTGCAAACAACCTGGTGGATTATCAGTACATGAATGCACTGATGGGGCTCGACAAAACCAAACACGTAATATAGGTTCCGTGCACCAACTATTATGTTGTCTTTTTAGTTGCCTTAGGATCAGTTTCATGGCAAAGATTGAATAGCCTAACTTGTGTGGCAGTGCGACATGCGACATAAGAGAGAACACGGCAAGACTTACCAACTTACCAACTTGTCCTTCCCTGTCCAAGGCAAACCAAGTTAATTCAAGCACGGACATATATATATATATATATATATATATATATATATACATATATATATAATCAGGGCATTAGCATATGCAAACACTATGTTGTAAACGAGACTATATTTCGGATGCTCTTGATGCGATACAATGACTCGCACGCAGATAGCCGCTAAGCGAGAATGACTTATCAACATGAACATTTGTCGCTGGCATAGCCATAAAGGACGAGTTATAGTCTTGAACGAAGATGGGATTGCAACTAAAGTACGTGAGGTGCCGCAAGCCATCCTGTCCAGCACGTAAGACTAAACGTTAGTTCCATCCGGATCAGATCGGCCCCGGTGCCCTGGAACCGTCCGTGGAACGAGATCCGAAGATCCCCCTTGATTCCAAGTTGTCCACGACAGGCAAGTCTTGAATTTTTAAATTTTACTCAACTTGACATGATAATCTATGATTCTTGTTCTGAACCAAGTGTTTGCTCCACTAGCTGTGATTCTTAATTTGCTTGACGTGAGTCTCGTTCAGATGTAACTTGATGTGATTATCATTCAGGTGTAAACTTTACATGATCTTTGTTCAGAGTTTGACTTGCCTTGATACATTCCCCTGGTGCGGGGACTGCTTTAGCGACCCAACGGTCCCGGATACTTGCAGGTTCATTTTGCACAGAAGAACCATTTGATAGTCTTCTGGTTGAGTTGAATGCATGCACGATACGCGATAGTGTTCTTGATTGTGTCATGATTTCGTGTGGAAAATATTGAGACAAGGCAACATTAAGAACTTAAGTAATCGCGTTGGCTCGGGCCCGAAGGTAAGCCGAGGAGTGAAACCGTAAGGGACTTTCCGAGCTACATGATCTAGGGTAGCATGCGAGGGTCTGAATATAAGCAATGTTTTAATTTCATGTTCTAAAACAAGCAATACAAGTTGGGATTATTCCCTTAACTAAGCGCGTTGTATTCTTTGTTAGCATGAGGGGGGTGATTCACCTAGCGACTAGCATGTATCGTTCCATATTTTAAGTGTGCTGGCTAAGCAAAGGCAAATTTACTGTAGCCACCCACCTTAGCGTTGATTCGTCTCGGTCGAGCGATACTTCGAGTGAGCCTCTGAAAGCCTAAGCTGGAACTCCTGAAGAGCCAAGTCTGGAAATTATTTGCCTTAAACGAGTGTTCTCGCTGAAGCGAAGCGGGTTGGGATATTGTACTTTTGCCGTTTGAATCGGCAGTCCGCTTGAGCGGAACAGAGTGTTACATCATACACCACTCAGAAAAGTCTTATCCTCGAGACTTTCTGAGGGCAGGCAGTACTAACGCACTATGGAATCTATCCCAAGCGTAGCAATCGATACCACTAAATTCAATTGAACATAATCTACTCGGTTCTTACGTGGTGTCGCATGTATGTTGAGTCAGTCTCATTTGCGCCTTAGCACGGGACATATTGCTTAACACGGAGTATGTTTCAATCAATCTTGATAACGATCTAAAGCTGAGGCAAACTTACACAAGTCGTTATACTTGTTCAGGCAGATTTTCACTTGCACTAGCATCGAGATCAGCATATCGCGAGTCTGGATCGTGCACATATTCGAAGTGCCCCTCAAACATATGCATGTCAACCAACTCAGCGATAGCGAAGTCTTAGCACTAGAGTTTCACTTTCCCTTGAGTCTTGGATCGTGCACACGTTCAAGGCGTCCCTCAAACATATGCATTCAACCAAACTTAGAGATAGTGAAATCGGACAAGCTACTTGCAAAAATGTCAAGGGTTTTGCACAGGTCGGCACAAAGGCCTTAGCATCACGATTTCATACAAGCAATCATATCATTCATATGTACTTTTGAAAGTATTAGACTTATTGTTGGAATATTTCGTTTGGGACATTGAGAGAGAGTATGCAAATAATCTACGAACGAGCTTTCAAAACTGAGATAATCGAAACGAAGTCCAAAGGCGTATAGCCAAGCTCTGATATCAATCTGTCATGTCCCGATCTCTTGCAGGCTAAATCGGCCGTCCCCGCTAGGCAAGAATTACCGTGTCAGCGCTCCCGTGGGACGATCGCTTCGACCCATCTGGACGTGATACCGCACGAGCGTGAGCCGCGCCCGTGCAAGGCCGTGGTTTATTGGCTGGCGGTAAGAAGTCTAAGCCACAAAGTCATACAGATTGTCCAAGTGCAGCAGAATTATAAACGCATAGGTAATTTGGTAACAAGTTCACCGAGTCGACAATAGCGGAAGCATTGAATAACACAAGTTAAAGTAAAACAAACTATTTATTGATATAAATATGTGTTACAGGCGACGCTGGGCTGAGATTACAAGTCACTCAAGCCTCTCTCTCTCTGAAACAGTAGAAGCGTGTCAAGTGGCTACATTTTGTGGAATGATGTACAGACGATGTTCCAATATTATATCTTGTATATGTGCTTCATTTCTGGACGCAGCGCTCCAAGGCTTCAGATTTGACTCCACGTCTTAGCACGCACGAAGGAGGCATCCACACCGAACGAGATTCTTTCGCACCCTACAAACAACCTGGTGGATTATCAGTACACGAATGCACTGGTGGGGAGGCTACTCGCCCGCTCGACAAATCCAAACACGTAATATAGGTTCCGTGTACCAACTATTATATTATCTTTTTAGTTACCTTAGGATCAGTTTCATGGCAAAGATTGAATAGCCTAACTCGTGTGGAAGTGCACCGTGCGACATAAGAGGGAACACGACAAGACTTACCAACTTACCAACTTGTCCTTCCCTGTCCAAAGCAAACCAAGTTAATTCAAGCACGGGCATAAATATATATATATATATATATATATATATATATATATATATATATATATATATATATATATATATATATATATATATTGAATCAGGGCATTAGCATATGCAAATATTGTGTTGTGAGAGAGACTATGTTTTGGATGCTCTTGATACGATACAATGACTCGCACGCGGATAGCCGCTAAGCGAGGATGACTTATCTATATGAGCATTTGTCGCTGACATAGCCATAAAGGACGAGTTATAGTCTTGAATGAAGATGGGATTGCAACTAAAGTACGTGAGGCACCGCAAGCCATCCCGTCCATCACGGAGACTAAACGTTAGTTCCATCCGGATCGGATCAGCCCCGGTGCCCCGTAACCATCCGTGGAACGAGATCCGAAGATCCCCCTTGATTCCAAGTTGTCCACGACACGCAAGTCTTGGGTTTTCCAAATTTTACACAACTTGACATTATAATCCATGATTCTTGTTCTGAACTGAGCGTTTGCTCCATGAGCTGTGATTCTTAATTTGCTTGACGTGAGTCTCGTTCCGATGTAACTTGATGTGATTATCATTCAGGTGTAAACTTTATATGATCTTTGTTCAGAGTTTGACTTGCCTTGATGCATTCTCCTGGTGCGGGGACTGTCTTAGCGACCCAACGGTCCCGGATACTTGTAGGTTTATTTTGCACAGAAGAACCATTTGATAGTCTTCTGGTTGAGTCGAATGCATCCACTATACGCGATAGTGTTCTTGTCATGCCCCAGTCCAAAATACTCGGGACCAGGCCATGTGGATCCGACGAAGCATACTACGCTGTCCTAAAATACTAACAAGTCCAAAACCGGGTAACACATAGCCCATAATCGGGTAACACTGAGGCTCATGACCCCGTAATTTACTCTGAAACTAAGGCAGCCAAATATCTGTTCCATACGCCTACTAATTATCTTTCCTGCCCAATGCCAATGTATAAGTCATGAACACGACGTGGCCAGCTAATACGTCTCCAAGGGATTACCCAATTTAATGGATCCGACGAAGCATACTACGTTGTCCTAAAATACTAACAAGTCCAAAACACTACCATACAGCCGGTAAATATCTAACCTAATCCACAGAATACAATATAAGAAATGTTGAAATAAATACTGAAAATAAGTATGGAATCTGAATGTCATAAATACAATCCAAATAAGTCTGATGGGGACAAACCCACTGAAATACAGCAATGGAATAAAAGTACAGAAGAAAGTAAGATAACTAGACTAGAGTATCAACTAGCTAGATAAGAATGCTATAGTCCGAAATAGCTGCACACCCAAATCACGAGAACTCCTCTGGAAATGTCTCAAAGTCCTAAGTCACGAAATCTGTCTCTACTCCTGCTCCATAGATGGTCGGGTACAAGTGCTCGTCCAAATCTGGAAGGAAACCAGGTCCTCAGAGGGATGTAACAAGATACAAAAATGCATGCCATAAAGTAAATACTGTGTAAACTCGAGGGTGATCTAACCAGCTAAGTAAAATATACTTTGAAGACAACCTTGGTACGTATAGGTAGGTTAAAGGTATAAAGCGCAACATCGAGCCAGAGGCTAAGTACCTGGCATTAGCTGTAAACTGGAAGCCAGGAGTATATGCTGACTACATCACCGATCATTATAGCGCGCAGCTAGTAACCTCTGTCGGATGTATCGACAAGCATATACGCCCATAACCGGGTAACCTGAGCCCATAACCGGGTAACACTGAGGCTCACGACCCCGTAATTTACTCTGAAACTATGGCAGCCAAATATCTGTTCCATACGCCTACTAATTGTCTTCCCCGCCCAATGCCAATGTATAAGTCATGAACACGACGTGGACATCTCGTACTATAATGCAAGTGGCTAAAAAAATATACAACTAAGCTAAATACCGTCACATGTGCTACTCACACCGATGGCCAGTCGAATATGATGTACACGTCCCTACATGAACTAACTCTGTGACGTGCAATGATACATGTCAAGGCCTGGGGAGTCATACCGATAACTCCATAACTTTAGGTGGGTCCACTAGACACTAGGTCAGACACAAGTCCTAACGTCAACGTCTTTCTTGACTGCACCCGAGTCTTTCTCGGACGCGCACAGTTATATAATATTAAAAACAAATAAATATGCAACTAGATAATATCAGAACTTAAACAGTACAACAAGGCAAGGTATACTTGCCTGGAACTCTGGTGTGCACAAGTAAAGATCCGAAACCAACAGCCAAGGTAGTGTCGTCTTGGATGCCTACGAATAAATAACAATAAATATTAATCACCATATTATACTATGCTAATTACGTACACAAGTACGACTTATGCAAAGTCACGAGTTACACGGATATTAAACCGAATAAATGTTTTAATTAAATACGTTGGCTAAGGTTGACTAGTCACGGGTCAAGGGGTTAGGGGTACACTTAGTCTACTAGTCCACAGCATTTTATAAGTTATCCTATGGTATAAATTCTCACATGTTATAAACACGGTCACAGCTCAGATTCGTGTAGGTGCTAAGTCGTACCTCTAACACATGGGTACCAGGTATCCTAATTATTTCTAGGACACGTCTGATGTAGGTAGTCATCTAGGTCTCAATGCATGGGTATGTCCAGATACCGTGCACAACGAAATAATTACTACCAAAATATACTAAAATAATAAATTAACATCTCACCCAAACACCAGTCCTAATTAACAGGGTAATATGCCCAAGTCCATTTTCTAGACACCTAGGTCAACACAAGTGTTTATATTAATTAATCATATTTCTATGTGGTAAACTCTAACACTAATATTATTCTAAAATACATGTACACCTATACATAAATTTTTATTCTAAAATACACATACACATAGCACTTTAGGGTTCGTAATACACATGTAGAAAGGAAGGGGATGTGTATATACCAAATCGATCGTGTCCGGGGGGGTGTCCGCTGCATGAGAGGGCCGGTCAAAGAGGGGGGATGAGGTTCTTCATGTGTTGGGTCCAATGAGGGGTGGATTCTCATGACCCGCACCAGAAAAATCGGGCATGAGTCGTGGGTACATCCAGCCTACGCCGCAGCATCGACGGTAGAACGCTGTCTAGGTCTACAATCTAGCTAACAATCTCACACAATAATATAAGTAACTGCCAAGATCTCAACTCCAAACGGAGGAACAATATGATAAAGATAATACAAATACTCAATCACGATCTAAGCACGATAAGATAACAAGAAAGTCTAACAACTACAAAGTCTAAACAACAACTACTACTAAAGACAGCAACAATAATAATAATAACAATAATATCCTGAATCAAATATAATACAAAGTCTTAAACCAAAAGTCGGGAACAAATCCAGTACCAAAAGCTAATAAATACAAGTGAGGTCCTAGTGATCCCGGCTACCAACCCAGAAATTACTCCTGAACTAGGGGGTCCATGTCTGCACCATTGACAAGCTGAGGTCCATAAAATGTCGGACACTAATCTTTCGGATCCTCTGAAAAATATATCCAATCAGGATTGGAGCAAGTACACCTCTAACAGCAGTTCCAGTTAAATGATAAAAACTATAAAGCAATTGTAGCAAGTAGCACAAGGTGAAGAAAATAAAGTATGAACAAGAATATATATATATATATATATATATATATATATATATATATATATATATATATCAACTGGTGCATAAAGGTAAAGATGCATGAAAATCAGAAGCAAGATAATAATGACTGCAGGATACAAGAAATCTAAACTAAGAGCAAGTGTATGTACAATAACGTGAAGTGAGTCCAGCAAAAGTAAATATAATGAGTCCATCCCATAAAGTATAAGTAAGACCAGTCAAGAAGTGTAAGTGAGACCAGACTAGAAAGAAGGAACTAGTGTCTCTAAAATACCTGTTTTGACATATAAACGGATATGGTAAGTATGGCTCATCGCACACTGGGTGTGCGGCTGCTATCATTCCAGATTAGACTAGAGAGAGTGATTCCAGATTTGGGAATGTTTACATGTCTATCCGAGTATTTTCCTGTCCCGACTAGTACAAGTGAATCCAAGACCTGACACGTAAAATAAATATGAGTCCAGCCAGAAACATGAGTGATGCCTGTAGTGAGTCCTGATATGATGCCAGTAGGTGATTCCAGAAATAGAGGCCAGAAACATGAAATATACGTATCGCAAGTAAATAAATCCAGAAATACTAGTCAGTGTCATGCCAGAAAATCAGATAATACTATACTACAAGCTGAATCATAATAATTATCAGATAATAAAAACTATCAGAGAATGTACTCGCCTGACATCCTGAGCAACTGGCGAGGATCGGGTCCGAACTGGCGTCGCAAGGACCTATTACGAAAAGCAAGGTTAAACGGGATTCTAAAGAGTTATACAGATATAAAATAATTAAAATAAGCTTCTAGGGTTGTTCTAGGTCAAACGGACAAACCGGTAAAATCTGGGTCAAAAAGTCAATATGAGGTCCAAAAAGTCAATTTTAGGCCGAAACTAGGTCAAAGGTTGACTTTGGCAGTCAATCGGGTCAACTACGGTTAACTCTAGGTCAAACTAGGGTGCCCCTAAAATTCTAGGTCAAAACTAGCTCATTAAGCTAGTAAACCCACAAACTCGCCTCTGTGAGATACCGGGATACCCTCGGTATCCGATATCTCAACCTACGCTATATACCCCATCTCAACCCACTAATACATATCCTAACACGTATATATATATATATATATATATATATATATATATATATATATATATATATATATATATATATATATATATATATATAAAGCATCTCTAACCTTATTTCTAGGCAAAAATTCAATACCTCGCCCCGATACCCAATACCTTGAGTATCTCAAGGTATTGAGATACCGCTAGCCTTACCCCTCTTTAACTCTAACTAACTAGCTAACTATCTATATATATATATATACTTATATATACTACTATATGTAACATCAATATATATATATATATATATATATATATATATATATATATATATATATATATATATATATATATATATATATATATATATATATATAACCTAGTATATAGGCAATACCTCAATATCTCATCTTCGATACCTCAACTTACCTCAATACCTTGATATCTCAAGTTATTGAGATACCTTACCTTACCCTTCTCTCTTATCTCACCATCTAACATATATATATATATATATATATATATATATATATATATATATATATATATATATATATATATATATATATATATATATATAAAGTGGGGAGGAGCTATTGCTGCTACTACCTGCTGCTGGTACTGCTCCTACATGATGCTGCTGTTGCTGCCAATTGCTGCTGCTGCTGCTGTTCCCTCTACATGCTGCTGCTGCTGCTGCTCTCTCTACCTCTCATATATATATATATATATATATATATATATATATATATATATATATATATATATATATATATATATATATATATCGATCTCTCTCAACTCACTCACTCACCTCAGTGAGTTGAGAGAGATCGAGAGAGAGTGATATATATATATATATATATATATATATATATATATATATATATATATATATATATATATATATATATATATATATATATAGGCGTGTGTGTGTATATATTTGTACGTGTATAGATATACACTTACATATATATATATATATATATATATATATATATATATATATATATATATATATATATATATATATATATATATATATATATATATACACACACACACACACACACCTACACACTCAAACACACAATCACACAAACACACACACGCCTACACACTCAAACACACACTCACATAAACACACACACACACACACACACCTACATACTCAAACACACACTCACCCACACACAACCACACTCAAACACACACTCTCACACTCACCCACACACAACCACACTCAAACACACACACTCTCACACTCACTCACACTACACACAAACACGCACACTACCACACCTATACACACACTACATAAAACACACACCACACACCAACTACACACACACTACCCACAACACACATACTACCCACAAACACACACACTACACATTCACCCATATATATATAAATACATATATATACAAATATAAACTAAAAAACTCTAATACACACTCCCTAAGGCTAAACCAACCCGTGCACAAGCCCGAAACCTAGAAACCAAGTCGAAATGGTCATTTGGTCATTTCGACGAATACTTGGAGTGCGGCTCACGATACCTCGTGAAACGCACACCAAACATAATCAGAATCGACCCAAAATTTATCTACGAGTTCTAATCGATGTCTAAAATCTCACAAAAATGGTAACTCTTCGATTCTAGGTCCGTGACAAAATTCTACATGCACGTGGAACCTACGTCGAAGGAAAAATCCCAAAATCGTCCAAAATATCTAAAACTCTGCGATACGACCTCACGTGTCTGAACGGTGACACGTACCTACCCTCAAGAAACCTAAGCATGTCTACCTAGGTCCGTCCAACCTAGGGCAATACCCAAAATGGGCCAATCTCGGATTTTACCCAAAATTGACACAAAATCCCATGCCAAAGTCTCCAAACCTATCCAAACAAGCTCCAACTTTCTCCCATGAGTAGTCCTAAGGTCTAGAAAGTTTCTAAACTACTAATTATACTATATTAGAGTAATCACTAAGAAAAAAGTTAGGATTTACCTCTTGGGAGTTGGAATCCCAAGGCCAAAGTCTCCAAAATCCCTAAAAATTACCACACCAAGCCTCCAAGCCTCCAAACTAAGCTCCTACACCAAATGTAGGCTCTACACACCTAGGTTAGAGAAAAATGAAGGATTAGAATTTGCATTAAAGAAGGAAGTAAGTGAAGGAAGAGAGGAAAAGTGAAGAAACTTACTTAGAAATGGGGGAGAAGTAAATGGAGGAAGAGAAGAAAGAGAATGGAGAGAAGAAAATGAAGAAGAAAGAATGGAAATGAAGGGGGTGGCCGGCCATATAGAAAATAGGGTTAGGGTTTGAGTTGGGTACAAAGTTCAAAATATCCCTCAACTTAAGTCATGCTAATTAGGGTTTGGGTTTGGTGTTCCAAATGCACTCTAACTAAATCATAATCACTCCAACTAACTAATTAAAATATAAATAACTATTATAAACCAATAAATAAGTCTGACAAGGGTGTTGGTTGGGCCTGACAAGGGTCCACTAGGGTCTGACATGGGTCCAGACTAGCCAAAATCCTAAAACAACTAATAAAAATAAATACATGCATCCAATTAAATATTAATACAAATATTTATGATCAATACATAATTTACCAAATTAAAATAAAAAAAATATATCCTGCCCTGAAAATGGGATAGTGGCATGGACACCTCATTGCACATTTGCATAAAAGTCCCTTAACAATTAAGAAATTGCACAATTAATGGAATTTGGGATTGGATGAGGCAAAATACCATGTTTAGTGTGATATAGTGGGCTAAAATGGTGTGTGATATTTAGTATGAACCTTGAGGATGTGAGTGGGGGTTTGGGTTGGTGTTGGATCTAGTTTTGGGTGAGGTTGGGTCCTTACACCAATTTAATTAAAATTAGTATAATTTGTGATCTTTAATTAATTGAAAGTACATGGGATTAAAATTGGGTGTGACATAAGTATCATGGACATAGTAGTCTTAGAATTTAATATTGTCATAAATTGGGTTGGACAAAATGGGTCGAGGTTGTGTCTCCAATTTTGATTGGAACGGACAAAGATGCAAAGTTGGATTTAATTAAATTTAAGAATGAACGTTTGTAACAAATATTATGCGACTAAAATAAAGCACAAGAGAGAAAAGTTATGAGTTACACAAGGGTCAGAATGGTAGGTTGGCACGTCTAAGAAAAGTGTATGAAATTTGGTTGAAAGCAAGGCTAGTGTCGCGCTCCAAATATCGAAGCAACGGTAAGGTGCACTAAGTGATACAAATATTGTACAATAATTCTAAAATACTGCGTTCTAATTCTAATTGGCTCCAAATTAACCCTAGTCTCTCTATCTAAGTTAAGTAGACCTAAATTTGGTCAAGAAATTTTACAGTTCTTGATTGTGGCATAATTTTATGTGAAAAATATTGAGGCAAGGCAACATTAAGAACTTAAGTAATCGTGTTGGCTCGGGCCCGAAGGTAAGCCGAGGAGGAAAATCGTAAGGGACTTTATGAGCTACATGATCTAGGGTAGCATGCGAGGGTCTGAATATAAGTAATATTTTAATTCCATGTTCTAACACAAGCAATACAAGTTGGGATTATTTTCTTAGTTAGGTGTGTTGTATTCTTTGTTAGCATGCAGGGGGTGATTCACCTAGCGACTAGCATATATCATTCCATATTTTAAGTGTGCTGGCTAAGTAAAGACAAGTTCACCGTAGCCACCCACCTTAACGATGATTCACCTCGGTCGAGCGATACTCCGAGCGAGCCTTTGAAAGCCTAAGCTGAAACTCCTGAATAGCCAAGTCTGGAAATTCTTTGCCTCAAATGAGTGTTCTCGCTGAAGCAAAGCGGGTTGGGACATAGCACTTTTGTCATTTGAATCGGCAGTCTGCTTGAGCGAAACGGGGTATTACATATTTTGGGAGAATTCTGAGATTGACACATCAAGTTTGTGTCATGACACTAATTTAGTACTCTATTTGGATTTAGATTGGGGTTGGGATGCTAGATACGTGTCCACAAATGGATACGTGTAGGCCGTATCATTGTATTCTGCGATACGGTGTAATACAGGGCTCTATTTTGGACATTTTGTATAATTTCAACTTAATTCCTATTGTAGGTAGTTCTAATAGTGATAATACTATATATTTGATATGTAGTAATGGTTATCATGGAGAAATTGGGTTTTTGGCTTCTCAATTGGGAGTGTATCATAGTGAATGGGATATGCACATTTAGTGTTTGATCTACTTTGTAGTGTGTGTATATGTATATGTATATATTTAATATGAGTATTATTATATATTTAGATATATGTATGTATATGTATAAACAGATAATTAAGAGTGTGGATATGTGTTGATAGATAGATATATGTGTATTAGGTGTCTGTGTATATGTAATGCATGTGTGTGTATGTGTGCAGTACACCCTGGGCGTTTGAGGGATTGTGAGAGTGAGGTAGCATTGTGCTTGTGACTGTGCAGTGTGTTTAGGCAGTAAGGGACTGTGAGATCAATGTGGTGTCTATGTGTGTGTTGGTATATCTGAGAATATGCAGTGGGTAGTATGATAGTGAGGGGGGGAAGATTCAGGTATCCTAATACCTGAGTATGAGCCACAATGATAGCAGTGACTGAAATCGAAGTTAGTCCAGTAACATGAGTTGGATGATGCTAAGTTAGAAAAGGTTAGGTAATGCCATGGGTCAATATGTAGTGTCCCGCTCCGCGCTGGCACTATGTACAAAAGATATCGCTTTGCTGGCTCAAGCGGAAGCCTTCTCGAAGAGTTTCCAAATAAAAGTACGAGACAATTGATCTTAGTGAGTGGGTAGAAATTCATTCTCTAATTTTTGCATGCCTTAATAATGAATCTGAGTTTTATATTGCTTATTCTAAGAAGATAGTTTTATAAGAAGAATGATAGAACCTGAGTTTTATATTGCTTGTTCTAAGAAGATAGTTTTATAAGAAGAATGATAGAACCTGACTTTGTATGCCTAATAGGAGAACTCGTATTACATATCATTAAAACGAACCCTTGCCATGCTAAGAAAGATAAAAATGTTGCATGCTAAGTTACATGTGTACCGCTATCGAATAAACCATTGCTATGCTAATAAAAAAGAGTAAAAGATTGCTTGAACTTGTCCTTGTATCGTATGCTAAACTAGATTAGAACTACATGTTTGTCTAAAAGAGATAGAAGAACGACTACTATGCTTGCTTAAATAATAGATTGCTTGTTTGTTCCCTATCGTACAAAAAGAGATAGAATTTGCATGCTAGATTTATATAACTGTTCTTGCTTGTTACTTGTTAAAAGAACTAGATTGCTTGAACATATTTCATTGATCACACTGTAAAGAGATAGAACAGTATGAATAGCTTGAACTGGTGCATCGAGACTAATAGTCCACCCTGAGGCTAGAAGTCCTTATTTACGGGAGGGTGTGGCTATTAGGCTAGAGAATTGAGAGCTCTGGATCTATTGTTTGATTGATATGCTTGCTTGTTCATGATCATATGCATTATATAGTCTTTATCTGATAGAAGCGCATTCATGCATCGGTCTGACAACTTGTGCACAAGGTTTATCTTTCGAGCGGTTTCTGGGGCACTGGGGATCGTTTGGCCTGGGAGAGATCTAGAACACCCTAAGGCTTGAAGTCTTTATTTACGGGAGGGTGTGACCTTTAGTGTAGTGCTGAACCATGAGTCCCTGCTGCTATTTTGAGCGTGTTTTAGTGCATAGCAACCATGCGTCTTAGTAGCTATTAGTCGATCTGTCATTATTGAGATGGGCTTGTACGTCCCAACTGCTAATCATGGTTTCTATGGGCCATCATATAGTTAAGGTGCATGCTAGACTAGCCTTCTTGCATACCTAACTTTTTGATGCAGAGACGGACAAAAAATAGAACCTTAATTATATATGCAAATTATTGCTAACTTTTATGTCTGTTGCAGGAAAAATCGTTCAGCCATGGGTAAGGATCACTAAATAAGTGATCACTTGTATTTTCTTATGTTCCTTATCATAAATGATAAATAAAATATATTTATTTTATTTGAATATGCAGTTTTCCCTATTGAATTGATTTGAATAATCCACTTGATGCACTTGTCGTGATTCGAGATGCACAACCTACTAGAGATAACTTTTGTTCTTAAGATATCGTATATGGCTCACGATACATGATGCGCACTACACGATAGAACATTATTCCTATAGCATGCTTGAATGTTTAAATATGCAAACTGTTTTCAAACTATATTTTTGAAAAGAAGTAAACTAACTCTAACCCTGTGCTGCATGAAATAAACCTAGGTAAAAGTAGCAAGATCACTAGAAATACAATATTTTGTCACATGCTTACTTAGTATTGGTTTTAGGGAGTGTTGATTATGTTCATTAATTTTATACTCACCAGTACTTTCTCCAAAGTGTTGACCCACCAATAGTTTACTTGTTCGCAGGTGTTGGATCGTCCGAGGAAGTCATAGCCGTGCCTCATCCCCAGGACCCAAAAATATGGTGTCAATGTTTTGAGCCGTATCGAGATGTTTTGAGTTGCTTTTGTATAGAGAGACATAATGTACGAAATGATGCCATTGTATTCAGAGAATCTCGTGCCTAGAGCTTCGCTTAGCATACTATGATTGGACACTTGTTTGTAACACTGTGCCTCCGCTGATATCAAGATACTTTTAATGTGTCATGATACTCTACTCAACCAACTACTAAATCCCCAATAACTAACTAATACCAATAATATATATCCATCACACATAATAATAATAACTAATGCAAGTAATTATAATAATAACTAATGCAACTAATTACAATAGAAATTGAAAAGAGATTACATGAATCACCCAAAATAAATCTCGTATCATAGCGTATCCCAAAATACCATGATACGGCCTACTCGTATCCATTTGTGGACACATATCTAGTCTCACACCACCAATCTAAGTCTAATTAGATCTAATTAGTCTCATGAAACATACTTGATACATCAATCTCGTAATTCCCTCTAATTGGGCACAAAAACCTATGTAGGAGTCACAATACACATTCAATTAGCCTAGAACTTATTCCTATATGTAGTCCTATGCCATGGGAGGGTTCCTAATGGTCAAATGCATAATTTGGAACCTACAATAAAGGTGAATTCAGAATTGTACCTATTGGAAGATAAATTCCCAATAAATTATTTTTACAGACACGATTCGGACACAATCTCCTTGCCAAAGCTCATTCTCCTAGTTCTCCTTGCAACTCCAAGCTGCAATGCTTCTTTAGTGATAAGAATGGAAGAAAATATAAATAAATTGAGAGAGATTGATGGAGGAATGAAGTGAATTAGGGATCTAGGAATTTAGGGATATTAAAATGAGTGCAAATAAAGAGGAGAGAGAGAGAGAGAGAGAGAGAGAGAGAGAGAATATCCTCTCTATAGTGGCAGGCCCCTTTTTCCCTCTCCAAGTCACCACCAAATGTCTAAGTTGTTCCTACATAAGAAATTATGGAGAATAATTAAGGATGGCTATTTTGAAAAGTTTCTACAATAATGCAAATTAATCAAATCCTCTTAATTAATTAGTAAAAATGGGTCTAATGGGCCTAGTCCATGTTGGACTCAATAAGTTGTCATGATAAGTCTAATTGGGTTCACTAGTGTCAAGTCTATTTAATAGGCTAGTCCACTACTATAAATAAATAACACAAAGCACCAAATAATTATATAGCACACTAAGTAATATTTAATTTCTAAAAATAAAATAACTATACCAAATTACTAAGTTACCCCTATTTGGAAAAGTGAGGGTGACAGCAGCATTTGTTGCAGATCATTGATTTGTCTTTGTTGGGCCTCTCTCAGCTTCTATTGAGCTTCCAGCATGCGCAACACCTTATCCTTTGGGTCTGTCGAAACTGTCGATGTTGTTGGCACTCTCGAACTACTTAGGTTTTCGTGTACAGACTTTATTATTTCTGTAAAACACAGAAAGGAAATATTAGTCCCATAAAATAGTATGGACTTATTATATGGAGCAACTCATTTTGCGGCAACAAAAATTCAAGGAATCAAAACAAATAAACTTGTGTCATTTTTAAAAGTCTTAAAATCGAGAATTCCCAAGGAAGTAAAATCGTGCTCTGATACTAAACTGTCACGCTCCGGTTTTGCAGAACCGAACGTCCTCGCTTGAGCTTCTCATACCCCAATTTTGCAGAGCCGTCGTTCTCGCTTGGCGTAATATCGTACAAGCCTGGGGTTGCACTTGTATAGACGTGCTCGAGCTCATTTTGTAAAACAGATATTTGAAGATAGATTATACATAATTTATAGAGAAATTGAACACACATTTAAATAGAAATAGCTCTTTATTGATAATTCTATAAAAGGAAACATAAGGCCCTCAAATGGTCGAGATAAAAATACCAGACTTGACTTACAACTTACAGAATATTAAAATGAGATGCAATGTTGCTCTATATATCATATCCCTTATTGAGATATTGAAAATACTCATGGACCACCTTCATTAGCATTCTTTTTGTCCACTTGGAAGCTTTAAGTGTAAGGCTTCTAAAGAGTCGGACCAAAAACTTCAATGTTCCCTCGCAACAGCTAAATCCCCAGCACCTAAGGATGCCCAAAAATGTGGGTCAGTACGCAACATGTACTGGTGAGCGACCGCAACCAATCTCACCTAAAAAGTCATCACTAAGTATATATGTGAAAGCAGTAGTTATTATTGTGATCTTGTTATGTTGCATTAAGTTCAATTAATAATTCATATTTTAAAAATATAAGAAAAACATATATATTTATCACCATGTTGGTGATTCTTATCTACGATCGTTCAGCCATCCATGTTTATGAATAATACTTACACTGCCTGCATAAGACAATGTTAGCATGCACCATGTCTATATGAAGGTCATTGGCCAAGCCATCACGACTTTATTTGAAGTTTAGCGCCCCATTCAGTACAAGGAGCTAGCCTCACTGAAGGTCCTAAATTTTTGATGCAATTACTTTAGCACCCAGGTTCCCCCAGGCCAAAGCAGTCCCAAGGCCCCGGTGCACCGCCTCTAGGAACCTACCCCTTGTGCTTAAGTTTGTTTATGACCATGCACGAAATGCGACTATTAATAGAAGAAAATATGCAAGCACAGAAAAACTTGATATAATATGCCACAGTGTTATTAATTTCCGTAGCCGCAGCCTACCATACTTACCGTCCAGTCGAAGGTCTTTGCCACATAACCATTATACTACAACAGTCTAGTTTATAGTAATGTGGTTATTTATCTTGCTTATATTTATGGGTTCTTTGCTAGGTATCATTGATTATTTTGTTAAGCATGATAACTAAAGGATTCATCGAAGGATCGAAGTCACCCACTAGTTGATGAATTGCTGAGAAAGAGAGATCTTATTTGCGACTTCAAGCTTGATTCACAGGTTCACCTACATTGGCACTAATACAGGTACAGAATTTCTCTTCTTGTTCTCTCAGTAATTCGATATATAAATACGAGACAATAAATGCATGCAATAAAAATCGTTCATTAAAAACAATCAAGAAAATATAAATCACAAAACCAACAACAAAAACCAACATCAAAAACCAACAGCAAAAACCAACAGTGCAAGGGTCTTGAGACTTAGACCCTTATAGAGAGTTTACTCCCCAAGACACCATACACTGTATCTTAGGAGCAACTTCTAAGGATTCCATCCCATAACGAGAAACGGCTCCATGTTTCTTTGTCCGACCAATCGATACCGACAATTATCCCCATTCTCTAATTTTTACTCGGCCATTCGACCGCTAGTCCAGTCTTTTCTCCGTAACAGGATCAGGGCACTATACTGCAGGTCAAAGCCTAACCAAAAAAGTAAGGTCAGCTTAAACTAGTTGCTATGATTATGCAGGTTGAGTCATATGGCATGGACACTGACTGGTGGGTGGACATCAGTGCATCTTATCACATATGCTCTAAGAAGGAGTTGTTCACCAAGTACGAGACCACTTATGAGAAGGTCTCAATGGCGAACAAGTCTCAAGATAATATTCAGGGAATCGACACGGTGGTGTTGAAGCTGACTTCGAGGAAGTCACTTACAATGGAGAACGTGAAGCACGTATCGATGATTACCAAGAACCTAATTTCTGGAAGTCTGTTGTACAAGTGGGCCTGAGGATGGATATCAATGTTAGTCAGATGGTGAAACATACTTCGGAAAAGACTTTTGTACCGAAGTGATGTTTAAACTACAGCTTGTAACTCCTTCTGTTTGTATCAATGCAGTCTTTACTTCTGGATTTCTCTTGAGTTAGACTAGGACATATACATTATAAACGCATTAACAAGATATCTAGTCTAGGCCTTATCTCCAAATATGGGAATAAGGAGGTGGAGAAATGTGAAGTCTGTGCATAGACAAAGATTGTCAGGAAGCCGTTCAGAAGAGTGAATCAAAGTACAGATCTTCTGGAGTTTGTACACTCAGATATCTGTGACTTCAAGCAATTCTCCACGAAGGCCGGGATGAAGTACTTTATTACTTTCATCGAAAATTTCTCGAAGTACGCATTTGTATATCTTCTTAAGTCAAAATATGAAGTATTCAAGAATATTAAGGACTTTAAAGCTGAAGCAGAACGTTAAACTGGTCAACAACTCAAAAGACTCAGAAGCGATCGAGATGGAGAGTATCGTTCTTTGGAATTTTTATCATACTGCAAAGAACATAGAATTATCAACGAAATAACTACTCCATATTCTCTCCAAACTAATGGAGTGGCAGAAAGGAAGAACAGGACAATGACAGAGATGATAAACTCTATGCTGCTGACAGCAGGACTTCCAAAGTACTTCTGGAGAGAAGTTGTGCTTACAACTTTGTTTATTCTGAATAGAGTATCATTCACAACATCTAATATTACTCCTCATGAACTCTGGTTCAAAGTCAGATCCAACTTGAATGTCATTCGAGTGTGGGGGTGTCTGGCGTATGTGAAGCTTCCAGACCTCAAGATACAGAAGCTAGGAACGAGGACCACGAAGACCATTTTTTGGGCTATGCTGATAAGATTGATGCTCTTAGATTCCTTGATACAGATCTAATCATATCATAGAATCCCACGACGCATAATTCTTTGAAGACAAGTTTGCTAGGCACAAGAATATTGTTCTCACAGATGTTCCCAAGAATGCAACTAGCACAGACGAGGCAAGTACTTCTCAGAGAGAAGTAGTCTAAGAAGAAGTAGTAGTTGATGAGACAATATTTGAACTAGAACCCATTGAGCCAAGAGCAAAGCGAGTAAGAAAGTTAAAGGACTTCGGAGAAGACTTTGTTACCTGTTATGTGGAAGCTGATCCGCTTACATAGGATGAGTCAATAAAGAACAGAGATATTATTTTCTGGAAGGAGGCTGTCAATGATGAGTTTGACTCGATAACTTCTAATAATACTTAAAAATTAGTCGATCTGCCGGAAAGAGCTAAACATATCGGATGCAAGTGGATCTTCAAGAAGAATACGAAGGCAGACGAAACTGTTGATAAGTTTAAGGCCAGGCTAGTAACCAAAGGGTTTTCTCAACAGCAGGGGATTGATTATTTTGACACCTATGCTCTCATTGCATGAATTGTAATCCCCCTGATTTTTCAAGAAATTTTAATTTGGATTTTTCATAATTTTCCTGAAATTTTCAGGAATTTTCTGTAATTAAAACCTAGGTATTTTCTAATTAAATGATTTTTAATTGCTATTAATTAATATTAAAATATTATGGAAATAATATTTTATGGTATAAAATAGAAAACCGGACATAGGATAATTTTCGGTGAATTTATTGGACTCCGGAATCCCGTTTAAAGCCCTAAAAACTATTAAATAATTAAACCGAATTCAAACCCTAAAATAAACCGGGTTTATTTGAAATAAACCAAACCTGGCTGAACCAAACCGCTACCCTAAACCGAACCAATCCAACCCATCATAGCGGATCGGGTCGGATCCATGTTGAACCCGACCCGCGGACCCGAAACCCTAACCAAACCCTAATCCTAATCCGGCCTCGACTCCGCGGTGGCGCGACCTATAAATATGCCTCGGGATCCGTGACGCCGCCGCCGCCTTTCTCCAGCTCTGCCGCCGAGACCCTCGTCTGAACCCTAGCTCCGCCCTCTTCCTCCTCCTTCCTCCCCGCGAGCCCGACGGCAGCCTTCTCCTCCACCGATCAGAACCCACAGCAGCCCGGCCATCTTCTTCCTCCTCCCGCTCCACCAACCACCCATCACCAACTCACCCCGACCTCGACGACCTCCCCACTCCTCGCCGTGCCCAGCCGACCTTCCTCCGCCCTGTCCCTCGTCTTCCCCGATCCACAGAACCCACCCCGCAGTCGACTCCCCGCTCTGCCCTTAATCTCCTCGCCCCGAACACCACCCTCACTGTCGTCCTCCTCTCCCCACGAACTCGATCGACCCCGAGCCCTTCCCTGAACCCTAAATCCCTCCGCGATCCAAAAACAGGAAAACCAACGCCCTGTTTTACCACGGAACTGAGTACGCCCCGCCAAACGGGATGACTTGGTCGCGTGCGGTCTTCACAGATACGTGCGCGTCGTTGATACGGACGTGCGGGATTTCGCAGAAGCTGATTCGGATGTGCGTGCACACCGGAATCAACTTGTATCCGCGGACACCGCCCCGTATTCGACCTTTCTGATTCTCGATGTAACTTAGTGTACACACGTCGGATCGAGATGAAACTTGCGCCATCGGACTCATAGCAATACGCTGGTCCTGTGAGCCAAGTTTGGTTCGATTCTGAGAACTTTGACAAAATCGCGTGTCGTGGGCCCCACAGGCTCCACCCGACGGGCGATTTTGAGAACGGCTCATCGGAATCCAATTCTAGAAGTTCCGTTGGGTTCGTATCATCGTTCCTGACCTGTTGACACTAAGTTAGACTGATTTGGAGACCTTTGACCCTGACGCATTTTTCGGTGCAAAACGGCCCACATGTGGACCCCGCTTTGACCCAGAAAAGTCATTTTTGCCCCTGTGTCCAAATTGGACGTAAGGACAGGCGTTTCTAGCTATTTGATATTTTCTAAATCTAATGGTGATATTTATTTCAGCAACTGGAGTAGTACCTGCAGATCACACTGAGACCAGAGCTACAGTTGGAGCCAGGACCCCAGGCAAGTGTACCTTGCCAAACTTTGCAGTCTTGTTACATATTTTCTTTGATTCTTTTACATTGTTGTGCATGCTTAACCTAGGACCGTGTGACTTACTTAGCATCCGATTATAGTCGGGTGCCAACATCGTACGCGGTGTTGTGTATTGTCATCTAGAGATGGGCATTCGTGACCCTTTACATCCTCGTACTTGTCTTATCAAGTACATTATACCCAGGACACTTGACACTGTTCATGAGACAGAATCTTCCTGAGATATTCATGGTGATTCTGTATAGGATACAGGTTTATGACATATACAGTTTACATGCTTAGATTATATCCTGACTTGTGCATTAGTTTTGATCCTGCGTGTCATGGACATGAGACGTGAGATTTTATTGGGTGGGGAGAGTATTACCATATCAAGGCTGATTATATTATATATATTGTAATCTGGATGTGTCTTAGTCTCTGACACAGAGCTATGGCACCAGTTCTGGCCCTTCGAGAAAATACTGCTATGGGTTTCTCCGACACTGATCCTGTAGTAGCCTCAGCCCGAGTATGACTAAAACTCTCAACTTGAATATCACTTAGCTGGTTATATATTTATCCTAGTGTTCATTTATTGCTGCACTGCATGCATTTTGGCTTGTATTTTCTGTACCTTGCTGTCCCCTGAGGACCTGGATCCGGACTATGTCCCCAGGTATAGCTGACGAGATCTATCCCGAGGTATACGGGACCGGAGCATTAGCATTAGCAGGAGCAGGTGCCTACCTTGGAGCAGAACCAGGATCTGAGGACAAGATTGTACCAGAGGACTTCTCTTGAGTATTGGCTTGAGATACTCATTTATTTCAGTCTATAGATATTTTATTCCAGTCTATTTCATTGATGTACCAGACTTGTACTCGGATTGTTCTCCGAGACACTTTTATTCAGTTTTGTTAGTTTATTTTATTTACATTATTCTGGCATTGGATCTGTGTTTATTTGTTGTGGATGAGATTAGATTAGACTGTGACTTGTATCATTGGACCTATTTATTGTTCTATTACAGCTTAAGTATGCCCCGATGGATCCATTAAATTGGATTTGTCCATCGGTGTGTGCTGCTGGCCATTATTGTCACGCCCCAAACTCCCGCAAGCCCAATAGTCCCCGCTGAACGTGAATCACCACGTTTACAGCTCTCCCGCAGGACCATCGTTCTATTCGGGACGTGATGCCGTACGAGCCTGGAGTTGCGCTCGTACAAGGCGATGTTGTTAAACACGAAAGTTATCATCGAAACAACCAAGTTACAGCGGAAGCCAATTGTGTACCAAGCACACATCAGAGTATACGCAGCGAAGCTCACGATAGGGTCCAAATGAGATGCCCCGAGTCAATGCCACAAAGGCGATGCCACGGAGACGATGAAATAACTCTTGCTCTTTCTCTAGCCCACAAAGGTACTTACAGTTCATACATCTTGTCCCGTATATCCAAGCAGCGCCACTACGCCTGTGTACCTGAAATATTGCCCACAAACGTGGGTCAGTACACAACCGTACTGGTGAGCGGGGTAACCCACTCGCCTAAGCCGACACTAAGTAAAATAGTGAATGCAAACAGTTATATGGTGATCTTTCTAGTTGAATCCTAGATTCATTTCATGGCATAGGGATGACATGTTAAGGAAAGCTGTAAAGCAGTTTAAGCATGCTAGCATTCATTCTCAAACCAAACGACAAGCAGTTTATATAAAGCCGACCCGTCTAACTCAATGTCATCGCTTGCACGATAACATATCGAACCATCAGTCTCGCCTCAATATCCATTCTCAACCAAAGTTTATATATCCCACTCTCGAGTGCACACTCTTGCCGAGGCAAGGTGGCCGCGCCTACATGATGCACAAACCAACCAAAGTAAAACAAGCCAACTCTTATCTATATGAAGTCACTGGCAGAGCCATACAGGACATATCTCAAGCATTACGGCGCGCCCTATCAGCCCGGGTAGCAAGCCCCGCTGGAGGTCCCGCAATGCATCGTAACTGAATGCGAATCGAATGTTTCCCTCCGGATCGAAACGGCTCCAGTGCCCCGGATAAAAACCGTTTCGGGGAAAGTGCCAAACCTTTGCACAAGTTGTCCGTGACATGCAGACACACGTAGGTATGACGAGAGGATCGAACATTCTCGCCCCACCAAGCGATCCTAGACTCGTTCCATCGATAAACCCAACCGAAGTATCCATAACCATTCTTCCAACATGTCCTTCCAAAGAACCCAAATCTCGACCTCAAAACATAGCCCGAGGCATCAAAATATCAAGTGTTTCATAGGCACGAAGCCTCTTCTCAACATAATCCAAATTGGTGCAACACCTATGCTCGAAGCAAAACCCATGGCACAATGCCGTTTCAGTGGCACAATGTCACATTCGTGGCACGATGCCTCATCAAACGACACAACGCCCTCACCGATACAGTTGTTCGGTTTCGAACCACAACTGCCTGCTTTGCAAGACAAAGCATCCTTGTGATAAACGCGCACGGATGCACGTTCGCTCGCCCGAATTCCCGATGTTCTCAATGCCTCAATGTATCATTCCAACTGTCCAAGCATAATCCCAATTATCCAACCAACTGCCTCAAATGAATAATCCAGCTATCGTATCTAACTATCCAACGCGTAAACCATTCAAGCCACAATCCTACCAAGCCAACGACGCACACTCTATGCACGCCTCAGTGTAGTGCTTCCCGATGTTTCAGCCCAAGTGTTCAAGCCTTTACGTGTTTTCCATATTATTAGGCATGAAGGAGTAGAGGAGAAGGGAAAGAGCCCACTCACATTGTTTGAATCCGTTAGGCATCCTGTTCTGCCGATACGGCCAATCCCTTGAACCCGTGGTCCGATGCAAGCGCGATCTACTCAACTGGTATGACCGTGCGAGCAGGCCGTGCTCTCCAAATCATCCGACCGATTGGACTAAGGAAGACGGCATTATCGTTTCCATCCAGCTATTCAGTACTGTTCTGAACGAACACCTAATTTCCATTATCCCGCTAGCCATCTGCACATTGAAACCAACTCGATTAGTTCTTCTTCCCAAAATCCGACATTTCAAATGTAACCAGCATTTGATTTATTCAGTCCGACTCAGCGTAACGCTCCGAGCGGTTGCGGGACGTTACATAATATACCACTTAGAATCAGGTTCGTCCACGAACCGTGCTGGTACTCATTCCTTACTAGCATGCCACAATCCAATTCCATAGATCTGCTCTATGCAACTCTCATATTCACTATTTCTGACACAATATCTCGTTCTGCTGAACGCTCGAATAAATTTTCACGAATTCCCACATCCTCCTTGCAGCTCAACACGAATTTCTCGTATCGCTTAGTTTTGGATCGTACATATATTTAAGGCGTCCCTAAAATACATGCATTTCAGCCGAGCTTTGCGATAGCAAATTTGAACAAGTTACAAGGGTATCTTTATGTTCGAGGCGTCCATATGCTTTGCTCCCAATTGGACCAAATCACAATTTCCATTCCAACACATTCGCTCGAGAACTATTCTCAATTATGCAGATTTTCCACCGACTCAATGAGTTCGCGTTCCAGCTCAATCCATCCCACTATTTCTGAAATCGGTACTAGCAACATCTCCAAATATTATCTCGTTCACCGAACGATTCTCACAACTGATCTACCCCAGCTATGCGACTTACCCAAATATCAACTTGCTTAGATCAGCTCAGTCCAACATATTTCTTGCCATCTCAAAATCTCACAGGGTGAACATCTATATTGAGGTTCGTGTGATCCACGAAGATCTTGCCGCCACGCCAAAGGGATTTGTGTCGCCACGGTTTCAACATGGACACACTCGCCACAATTCTTAGGTTGCGCATGAAATAGTTCTTCGCGCTGCTTCCACTGCCTCGAAGCATAGAATATCACCTTCGCCTTCCGAATGAGCACGCTTCCCAGACTAAGTTCCGAGACATCTTGTAAATCTGAGGCACATCTGTCCCTTCCAGTATTCGCAAAGATTTGATTTGAACGAGCCGCCACAGTCGTCCATTCATATAAATGCTATTCCCTTCCAGAGCACGATGAGTCAGAGGCGATGCCATCTACAAAAATCTGTGACTCTGAATCTCATCAGTTGACTTAGGCCAATCCCACAATCGCTTCGGTCTTCCGGCTGCATCTTCAGCTGAAGGCTATCCCAAGGATCTCTCAAATCCAACACTCAGTCAATAAGCCAAATCATATTGCCTCATATCTGCCCTCGACGCATTCCCAAATACGCCGCCTCAAGGGTCGTTCTATGGGTCTACCATATTCATATCCGATTCAGCGGGCAAGGTCGCTTAGGGTCAGCTGTCCCGAAGCTACGCTTGATAATTGTAATCATCACGATGGACAGTTACTATAAACCATGCTATATCTCATCTGCAAATCCGAATCAAAATTCCAACCATCCCATCCAAGCGAACTCTCGAATCCGAGCAATGTGCTCGTTGAAATCGTCTACCATCAATCCGTCGTTCTGCCCTGAATCCATCAAATTTCTGAATTGCATGTTCGATTCTCGTACTATAAATTGCAATGATTCTCAAAACCCAAGACTTGCTCCAATTCTTATCCATTTGCTGCGTTCCACAATGCACGTCCCATTTACTCGAGCAGCACAGTGATTTGTTCCAACGTTGCTCCCACATTTAGCTATCTTTAAAAGCCTGTCTGCCAAAATCTTTGCCTTCCGTTGTTGCCACAATCCGTCCACGTCTTCCGGAGAATCCGTTTATCATCGTTGCACCATTTTGCCCAAAATTTCATCTCCGCTAAACCTGATTCAACTTCTCGAGCAACAATAACCAAAATCCTTCAAGTTTGTGTGAATCAATCGCATTGCCCTCCAAGCCAATATCATGTTTCTTTGCTCAACCAACAGCTCAAATGTGTTGCCCAAAATCGTAGTTCGTGCTCGCTATCCTTCCGATAATCCCATCGCTTTGCTCAAGCATAACCCAAATGTTCGTTCCGGTTTTGCCCATCTTTTAAGCCCAACGATACTTCCATTTGCACGAGTCCGTCCTTGAGTTCTCAAGTCTAATGTATCGAAGGATACCCGAGTCAAATTCCATTGCACCATATACCACTTTGAAATATAGTTGCCCTCGTGCAAAATCTGCGTCAACCAGCGTCTATCCCAAACCGACTATTCCGAGGTGATTCTGCCGAATCATAACTCAATATTCGCTTGCTCCATTTTTACTCTTTCCAACTCAATCGATTTGCACCAACCGACTTGTATTCGTTATCCGAGTCCGTTCAGGCAATTCCAATAGATGTCCAACCAAAAATATTTCCAATGCCTTGCTTAACACATTTGATCCCATATACCACTTCGAATCAATTCGCTACTCACATTACGTTTTCTTACACGAATCCAAAAATCCGTTCGAACCATCCCTTAGGTGTGATCATGCCATTCCCCATCTTAAGTCTGACATAAAAACTTAACAAATTCTTTAACCATCAATCTCGTTAGGCAACTCGTGCTATGTTCCATTCTCGATGCTTCCAACATTTCCTAAACCGTCTAATACTTTCACAGCACGAGCAATCGTGCAATGATTGTCTTCCAAATAGTCCAACCGAACATCCAACGGTTTCACACATCTGTTATACGAGCAACTCATTCCAACTTATCCTGATATTCCCGAGCCAAACTCAGACTTGCTCAACCGATGCGCCACAGCCAAAATTCCAACTTCTATCCAACACAATCGCTTGACGAGCAACTCGTGCAAAATATATTATCATCGAATGTTTCTACCCAAAACATGCCGCATAACCAAATCTCGTTAGCCAACCAACTGATCCATTGAGGCAATCAGAATCTCCCAAATGATAAGCCAAGCCAACCCAACGAAAGCCCACACTTGTTGCACAAATGCAACAACGCCAACCAACTTGCGAATGCAACAACACCTAACGAGGCTAAGCGATCCTACGAAAACCAACCAAGGCAACCCAACACAGAATAACATGCAGCGAAAACTAGCAATAAATAGACTTATTGCATGAAACATCCGATGCGGCACTGAGTAGAGTCAAGAGCTAAACGACACGCGGAAGCTATTTAGAGTTTGTGATGAAGCGAAGGACCAAGTCCGAAGAAATAAACCAGGCGCTCTGATACCAATATGTCATGCCCCAAACTCCCGCAAGCCCAATAGTCCCCGCTGAACATGAATCACCACGTTTACAGCTCTCCCGCAGGACCATCGTTCTATTCGGGACGTGATGCCATACGAGCCTGGAGTTGCGCTCGTACAAGGCGATGTTGTTAAACACGAAAGTTATCATCGAAACAACCAAGTTACAGCGGAAGCCAATTGTGTACCAAGCACACATCAGAGTATACGCAGCGAAGCTCACGATAGGGTCCAAATAAGATGCCCCGAGTCAATGCCACAAAGGCGATGCCACGGAGACGATGAAATAACTCTTGCTCTTTCTCTAGCCCACAAAGGTACTTACAGTTCATACATCTTGTCCCGTATATCCAAGCAGCGCCACTACGCCTGTGTACCTGAAATATTGCCCACAAACGTGGGTCAGTACACAACCGTACTGGTGAGCGGGGTAACCCACTCGCCTAAGCCGACACTAAGTAAAATAGTGAATGCAAACAGTTATATGGTGATCTTTCTAGTTGAATCATAGATTCATTTCATGTCATAGGGATGACATGTTAAGGAAAGCTGTAAAGCAGTTTAAGCATGCTAGCATTCATTCTCAAACCAAACGACAAGCAGTTTATATAAAGCCGACCCGTCTAACTCAATGTCATCGCTTGCACGATAACATATCGAACCATCAGTCTCGCCTCAATATCCATTCTCAACCAAAGTTTATATATCCCACTCTCGAGTGCACACTCTTGCCGAGGCAAGGTGGCCGCGCCTACACGATGCACAAACCAACCAAAGTAAAGCAAGCCAACTCTTATCTATATGAAGTCACTGGCAGAGCCATACAGGACATATCTCAAGCATTACGGCGTGCCCTATCAGCCCGGGTAGCAAGCCCCGCTGGAGGTCCCGCAATGCATCGCAACTGAATGCGAATCGAATGTTTCCCTCCGGATCAAAACGGCTCCAGTGCCCCGGATAAAAACCGTTTCGGGGAAAGTGCCAAACCTTTGCACAAGTTGTCCGTGACATGCAGACACACGTAGGTATGACGAGAGGATCGAACATTCTCGCCCCACCAAGCGATCCTAGACTCGTTCCATCGATAAACCCAACCGAAGTATCCATAACCATTCTTCCAACATGTCCTTCCAAAGAACCCAAATCTCGACCTCAAAACATAGCCCGAGGCATCAAAATATCAAGTGTTTCATAGGCACGAAGCCTCTTCTCAACACAATCCAAATTGGTGCAACACCTATGCTCGAAGCAAAACCCATGGCACAATGCCGTTTCAGTGGCACAATGTCACATTCGTGGCACGATGCCTCATCAAACGACACAACGCCCTCGCAGATACAGTTGTTCGGTTTCGAACCACAACTGCCTGCTTTGCAAGATAAAGCATCCTTGTGATACACGCGCACGGATGCACGTTCGCTCGCCCGAATTCCCGATGTTCTCAATGTCTCAATGTATCATTCCAACTGTCCAAGCATAATCCCAATTATCCAACCAACTGCCTCAAATGAATAATCCAGCTATCGTATCTAACTATCCAACGCGTAAACCATTCAAGCCACAATCCTACCAAGCCAACGACGCACACTCTATGCACGCCTCAGTGTAGTGCTTCCCGATGTTTCAGCCCAAGTGTTCAAGCCTTTACGTGTTTTCCATATTATTAGGCATGAAGGAGTAGAGGAGAAGGGAAAGAGCCCACTCATATTGTTTGAATTCGTTAGGCATCCTGTCCTGCCGATACGGCCAATCCCTTGAACCCGTGGTCCGATGCAAGCGCGATCTACTCAACTGGTATGACCGTACGAGCAGGCCGTGCTCTCCAAATCATCCGACCGATCGGACTAAGGAAGACAGCATTATCGTTTCCATCCAGCTATTCAGTACTGTTCTGAACGAACACCTGATTTCCATTATCCCGCTAGCCATCTGCATATTAAAACCAACTCGATTAATTCTTCTTCCCGAAATCTGACATTTCAAATGTAACCAGCATTTGATTTATTCAGTCCGACTCAGCGTAACGCTCCGAGCGGTTGCGGGGCGTTATAATTATCACGCGTCCGGTCCCTCGGTATTTTGGGACTAGGGCGTGACATAGTTTTTGTGGTGGCCCATGCAGGTCAACGACTAAATTGTTCGGTTTCAACTTAGGGACCGAGCAAGCCTGCAATAAGAATAGGATAAGTTTTTAGGATCTCATCCACTTGCTTGAAAACGTTCTTGATATCTATATTGTATTCGAATTAAATTTTCTTGCATCTTGCCTTGATTCCTGTGCGCCTCTTATAGTTTATTTTTGATGCAGAGTAATGGATTCAAGAGCAAACGATGAAACTCCAGCAAACACACCAATAGGTGCGGTAGCCACCTACGGAAAAGATGAAGTGGCACCAATGAGTGGAGACCCCTCTACTCACCGAAGCAGCCAAACAGATCAGCATGCTTCTAGATCTCGGCGTGATGACCTCCCACCGCCTCCGTAGTTCATTCCACCAATGCCTGTATTCCCACCAGGATAGCCTATGGACGGGCAGCAGATGTTCCAAATAATCTACGCGATGATGCAAGCTCAACAGAAGATTCAATAAGAGACTTTGAGTCGCAGCCTAGCACTTGTACTGGAGCAGGCCAACCTACCAACTCGACGGCAACCGACGGGCTCTATCACCGACTTCCGCCAGCTGAAGCCCCGTACCTTCTCAGGCAAAGAGGAACCTACAGAAGTTCATGAGTGGCTTACCAACATACGATATCAATTAGAAGCAGCAGAGCTACCAAAGAAACGTTGGATGACTGCCGTCAGAATACAATTGACAGATAATGCACATCACTGGTGGCTATCCGAGGAGACCCGGCTCGGACCAGACCGAGTCACCTGGGAGGAGTTCTCCAGACTCTTTCAGGAAATGTACATTCCAGCTACCGCTCGATCAGAACTCAGAGACAAGTTCAACCGCCTTATCCAAGGCAATATGACAGTGGAAGAGTACAACGCGGAATTTATTCGTCTAAGTCGCTTCGCCCCTACCTTGATTCCGACAGAAGAAGAGAAGGCCGAGAAGTTCTTCGATGGACTAAACTTTGAGCTACAGAAACTAATTGGATCCATTGCGCCCACATCTTACTCGGACGTCCTTGCTGCAGCTCGGCGCATGGAGCGTGTCACCAGGAGAGAGACCAGTCTGAAGCGGCCTTCCACATCAGCAACAACCAGAGCACCACAAGAAGAAGCTGCAAAGAGACCTCACCTACACCAACAGCAGGAAGCATCTACACCACAAGTAATAGTCCTCTCTACTTGTCACTACTGTGGCAAAGCAGGCCATCTCGCCAGGGAATGCCGACGCAGGTTAGGACTATGCTTAGGTTGCAGATCCAGACAGCATGCAGTGAGGGACTGCCCTGAGCGTAGAGAAGGAGCACCAAGGGCAAACCAACAAGCTCTACCAGCACCAGGAGAATATCAACCAAGGCCACCTTTGGCACCTCGACCAGCACCCTTCCAGCAGGCCCAGCAACAGCAGAGGGCACCCCCTCAAGGATGCGGACAAGCTTTTACGATGACTTTGGAGGATGCGCAGATTCATGGAGTAGCTAATGCACGTAAGTTTTTATAGTTTTCTGTTTCTAGTATTGTTTTATCTCGTGTTTATTGGTTCGTGACCCTAGCCATAACCTAGTAATGTTGAACTTGCTAATAACCTAGTATGTTTTTGATAACCTAGAATGTTTCTATAGTTGATAACCTAGAATGTTTTATAATTGATAACCTAGTGATAACCTAGTTTTCTAAATTGTAGCCTTCTAGATTTTCTTCACCCGGAAAATTGCATAACTTTTAATGCTTAGGGAAATAATTTTTTCTTTGTATCATTCTTACACTCTCATCCTTGAATCTCCTTGATCGTGATGTGCTTCAAACAATATTTGCAATCATGTCATCTCTATTGACCGATTATTCTTTTGATTGCGAGGACGCAATCCTCTTAGGGGGGGTAGATTGTAATCCCCCTGAATTTTCAAGAAATTTTAATTTGGATTTTTCACAATTTTCCTGGAATTTTTAGAAATTTTCTGTAATTAAAACCTAGGTATTTTCTAATTAAATAATTTTTAATTGCTATTAATTTATATTAAAATATTATGAAAATAATATTTTATGGTGTAAAATGGAAAACCGGACATAGGATAATTTTCGGTGAATTTATTGGACTCCGGAATCCCGTTTAAAGCCCTAAAAACTATTAAATAATTAAACCGAATTCAAACCCTAAAATAAACCGGGTTTATTTGAAATAAACCAAACCTGGCTGAACCAAACCGCTACCCTAAACCGAACCAATCTAACCCATCATAGCGGATCGGGTCGGATCCATGTTGAACCCGACCCGCGGACCCGAAATCCTAACCAAACCCTAATCCTAATCCGGCCTCGACTCCGCGGTGGCGTGACCTATAAATATGCCTCGGGATCCGTGACGCTGCCGCCGCCTTTCTCCAGCTCCGCCGCCGAGACCCTCGTCTGAACCCTAGCTCTGCCCTCTTCCTCCTCCTTCCTCCCCGCGAGCCCGACGGCAGCCTTCTCCTCCACCGATCAGAACCCACAGCAGCCCGGCCATCTTCTTCCTCCTCCCGCTCCACCAACCACCCATCACCAACTCACCACGACCTCGACGACCTCCCCACTCCTCGCCGTGCCCAGCCGACCTTCCTCCGCCCTGTCCCTCGTCTTCCCCGATCCACAGAACCCACCCCGCAGTCGACTCCCCGCTCCGCCCTGAATCTCCTCGCCCCGAATACCACCCTCACCGTCGTCCTCCTCTCCCCACGAACCCGATCGACCCCGAGCCCTTCCCTGAACCCTAAATCCCTCCGACCTCCACCCTCCGTCTCCCCCAATTCGCTCGACCTAAACCCTAGCCGACGACTCCGATCAACTTCCTCCTTCCTCCGCCACCCTCTCCCAGCCTCGCCGTCCTCCTCCTCAATTTCTCCCTTCGCTCGACCGTCCCCAGTCAGCCACCCCTCCGTTCTCCCCCAACTTCCTCGACCCGCAGTCTCCCCCTCGACCCGCCTCAGTCCCAGCCGACCACCGGCGACATCACCGGAGCAGCCACCGTGCAACCCCCTGGCCTCGCCGTCGTCCCCTGCAACCCTCCGGCCGACAGCAGCCACCCAACTCCGGCAAACCCTAGCCGTGGACACAACAGACCCTAAAAGCACAGTGGACACAGGACACGAACACAGGACTTGGACACGACTCGGACACGTGAAAATTGGTCTTCACGGAGCCCTGTTCAGGTATTCTTTTCTCTCTCCTCGTAGCTCTGTTTCTCGTTCCGTCAGTTGCGTCGCGTAGACTGTATAACCCTCTCGGTGCCCGTGCAAACCGCTCGGGGCATCGCGACCTGTGGTGATCGCGAACCGCGATCCAAAAACAAGAAAACCAACGCCCTATTTCACCCCAAAACTGAGTACGCCACGCCAAACGGGACGACTTGGTCGCGTGCGGTCTTCACAGATACGTGCGCGTCGTTGATACGGACGTGCGAGATTTCGCAGAAGCTGATTCGGATGTGCGTGCATACCGGAATCAACGCGTATCCGCGGACACCGCCCCGTATCCGACCTTTCTGATTCTCGATGTAACTTAGTGTACACACGTCGGATCGAGACGAAACTTGCGTCATCGGACTCGTAGCAATACGCTGGTCCTGTGAGCCAAGTTTGGTTCGATTCTGAGAACTTTGACAAAATCGCGTGTTGTGGGCCCCACAGGCTCCACCCGACGGGCGATTTTGAGAACGGCTCATCGGAATCCAATTCTAAAAGTTCCTTTGGGTTCGTATCATCGTTCCTGACCTGTTGACACTAAGTTAGACTGATTTGGAGACCTTTGACCCTGACGCATTTTTCGGTGCAAAGCGGCCCACATGTGGACCCCGCTTTGACCCGGAAAAGTCATTTTTGCCCCTGTGTCCAAATTGGACGTAAGGACAGTCACATGGCATGGACACTGACTGGTGGGTGGACATCGGTGCATCTTGTCACATATGCTCTAAGAAGGAGTTGTTCACCAAGTACGAGCCCACTTATGAGAAGGTCTCAATGGCGAACAAGTCTCAAGATAATATTCAGGGAATCGACACGGTGGTGTTGAAGCTGACTTCGAGGAAGTCACTTACAATGGAGAACGTGAAGCACGTATCGATGATTACCAAGAACCTAATTTCTGGAAGTCTGTTGTACAAGTGGGCCTGAGGATGGATATCAATGTTAGTCAGATGGTGAAACATACTTCGGAAAAGACTTTTGTACCGAAGTGATATTTAAACTACAGCTTGTAACTCCTTCTGTTTGTATCAATGCAGTCTTTACTTCTGGATTTCTCTTGAGTT
Organism: Iris macrosiphon; assembly: GCA_036927795.1. NCBI lineage: Eukaryota > Viridiplantae > Streptophyta > Magnoliopsida > Asparagales > Iridaceae > Iris > Iris macrosiphon. Next base: position 10,873,768 of record JAYESA010000020.1, on the reverse strand, counting down.
AGACTAGGACATATACATTATAAACGCATTAACAAGATATCTAGTCTAGGCCTTATCTCCAAATATGGGAATAAGGAGGTGGAGAAATGTGAAGTCTGTGCATAGACAAAGATTGTCAGGAAGCCGTTCAGAAGAGTGAATCAAAGTACAGATCTTCTGGAGTTTGTACACTCAGATATCTGTGACTTCAAGCAATTCTCCACGAAGGCCGGGATGAAGTACTTTATTACTTTCATCGAAAATTTCTCGAAGTACGCATTTGTATATCTTCTTAAGTCAAAATATGAAGTATTCAAGAATATTAAGGACTTTAAAGCTGAAGCAGAACGTTAAACTGGTCAACAACTCAAAAGACTCAGAAGCGATCGAGATGGAGAGTATCGTTCTTTGGAATTTTTATCATACTGCAAAGAACATAGAATTATCAACGAAATAACTACTCCATATTCTCTCCAAACTAATGGAGTGGCAGAAAGGAAGAACAGGACAATGACAGAGATGATAAACTCTATGCTGCTGACAGCAGGACTTCCAAAGTACTTCTGGAGAGAAGTTGTGCTTACAACTTTGTTTATTCTGAATAGAGTATCATTCACAACATCTAATATTACTCCTCATGAACTCTGGTTCAAAGTCAGACCCAACTTGAATGTCATTCGAGTGTGGGGGTGTCTGGCGTATGTGAAGCTTCCAGACCTCAAGATACAGAAGCTAGGAACGAGGACCACGAAGACCATTTTTTGGGCTATGCTGATAAGATTGATGCTCTTAGATTCCTTGATACAGATCTAATCATATCATAGAATCCCACGACTGATAATTCTTTGAAGACAAGTTTGCTAGGCACAAGAATATTGTTCTCACAGATGTTCCCAAGAATGCAACTAGCACAGACGAGGGAAGTACTTCTCAGAGAGAAGTAGTCTAAGAAGAAGTAGTAGTTGATGAGACAATATTTGAACTAGAACCCATTGAGCCAAGAGCAAAGCGAGTAAGAAAGTCGAAGGACTTCGGAGAAGACTTTGTTACCTGTTATGTGGAAGCTGATCCGCTTACATAGGATGAGTCAATAAAGAACAGAGATATTATTTTCTGGAAGGAGGCTGTCAATGATGAGTTTGACTCGATAACTTCTAATAATACTTAAAAATTAGTCGATCTGCCGGAAAGAGCTAAATATATCGGATGCAAGTGGATCTTCAAGAAGAATACGAAGGCAGACGAAACTGTTGATAAGTTTAAGGCCAGGCTAGTAACCAAAGGGTTTTCTCAACAGCAGGGGATTGATTATTTTGACACCTATGCTCTCATTGCATGAATTGTAATCCCCCTGATTTTTCAAAAAATTTTAATTTGGATTTTTCACAATTTTCCTGGAATTTTCAGGAATTTTCTGTAATTAAAACCTAGGTATTTTCTAATTAAATGATTTTTAATTGCTATTAATTAATATTAAAATATTATGGAAATAATATTTTATGGTATAAAATGGAAAACCGGACATAGGGTAATTTTCGGTGAATTTATCGGACTCCGGAATCCCGTTTAAAGCCCTAAAAACTATTAAATAATTAAACCGAATTCAAACCCTAAAATAAACCGGGTTTATTTGAAATAAACCAAACCTGGCTGAACCAAACCGCTACCCTAAACCGAACCAATCCAACCCATCATAGCGGATCGGGTCGGATCCATGTTGAACCCGACCCGCGGACCCGAAACCCTAACCAAACCCTAATCCTAATCCGGCCTCGACTCCGCGGTGGCGCGACCTATAAATATGCCTCGGGATCCGTGACGCCGCCGCCGCCTTTCTCCAGCTCTGCCGCCGAGACCCTCGTCTGAACCCTAGCTCCGCCCTCTTCCTCCTCCTTCCTCCCCGCGAGCCCGACGGCAGCCTTCTCCTCCACCGATCAGAACCCACAGCAGCCCGGCCATCTTCTTCCTCCTCCCGCTCCACCAACCACCCATCACCAACTCACCCCGACCTCGACGACCTCCCCACTCCTCGCCGTGCCCAGCCGACCTTCCTCCGCCCTGTCCCTCGTCTTCCCCGATCCACAGAACCCACCCCGCAGTCGACTCCCCGCTCTGCCCTTAATCTCCTCGCCCCGAACACCACCCTCACTGTCGTCCTCCTCTCCCCACGAACTCGATCGACCCCGAGCCCTTCCCTGAACCCTAAATCCCTCCGCGATCCAAAAACAGGAAAACCAACGCCCTGTTTTACCCCGGAACTGAGTACGTCCTGCCAAACGGGACGACTTGGTCGCGTGCGGTCTTCACAGATACGTGCGCGTCGTTGATACGGACGTGCGGGATTTCGCAGAAGCTGATTCGGATGTGCGTGCACACCGAAATCAACTTGTATCCGCGGACACCGCCCCGTATTCGACCTTTCTGATTCTCGATGTAACTTAGTGTACACACGTCGTATCGAGATGAAACTTGCGCCATCGGACTCATAGCAATACGCTGGTCCTGTGAGCCAAGTTTGGTTCGATTCTGAGAACTTTGACAAAATCGCGTGTCGTGGGCCCCACAGGCTCCACCCGACGGGCGATTTTGAGAACGGCTCATCGGAATCCAATTCTGGAAGTTCCGTTGGGTTCGTATCATCGTTCCTGACCTGTTGACACTAAGTTAGACTGATTTGTAGACCTTTGACCCTGACGCATTTTTCGGTGCAAAGCGGCCCACATGTGGACCCCGCTTTGACCCAGAAAAGTCATTTTTGCCCCTGTGTCCAAATTGGACGTAAGGACAGGCGTTTCTAGCTATTTGATATTTTCTAAATCTAATGGTGATATTTATTTCAGCAACTGGAGTAGTACCTGCAGATCACACTGAGACCAGAGCTACAGTTGGAGCCAGGACCCCAGGCAAGTGTACCTTGCCAAACTTTGCAGTCTTGTTACATATTTTCTTTGATTCTTTTACATTGTTGTGCATGCTTAACCTAGGACCGTGTGACTTACTTAGCGTCCGATTATAGTCGGGTGCCAACATCGTACGCGGTGTTGTGTATTGTCATCTAGAGATGGGCATTCGTGACCCTTTACATCCTCGTACTTGTCTTATCAAGTACATTATACCCAGGACACTTGACACTGTTCATGAGACAGAATCTTCCTGAGATATTCATGGTGATTCTGTATAGGATACAGGTTTATGACATATACAGTTTACATGCTTAGATTATATCCTGACTTGTGCATTAGTTTTGATCCTGCGTGTCATGGACATGAGACGTGAGATTTTATTGGGTGGGGAGAGTATTACCATATCAAGGCTGATTATATTATATATATTGTAATCTGGATGTGTCTTAGTCTCTGACACAGAGCTATGGCACCAGTTCTGGCCCTTCGAGAAAATACTGCTATGGGTTTCTCCGACACTGATCCTGTAGTAGCCTCAGCCCGAGTATGACTAAAACTCTCAACTTGCATATCACTTAGCTGGTTATATATTTACCCTAGTATTCATTTATTGCTGCACTGCATGCATTTTGGCTTGTATTTTCTGTACCTTGCTGTCCCCTGAGGACCTGGATCCGGACTATGTCCCCAGGTATAGCTGACGAGATCTATCCCGAGGTATACGGGACCGGAGCATTAGCATTAGCAGGAGCAGGTGCCTACCTTGGAGCAGAACCAGGATCTGAGGACAAGATTGTACCAGAGGACTTCTCTTGAGTATTGGCTTGAGATACTCATTTATTTCAGTCTATAGATATTTTATTCCAGTCTATTTCATTGATGTACCAGACTTGTACTCGGATTGTTCTCCGAGACACTTTTATTCAGTTTTGTTAGTTTATTTTATTTACATTATTCTGGCATTGGATCTGTGTTTATTTGTTGTGGATGAGATTAGATTAGACTGTGACTTGTATCATTGGACCTATTTATTGTTCTATTACAGCTTAAGTATGCCCCGATGGATCCATTAAATTGGGTTTGTCCATCGGTGTGTGCTGCTGGCCATTATTGTCACGCCCCAAACTCCCGCAAGCCCAATAGTCCCCGCTGAACGTGAATCACCACGTTTACAGCTCTCCCGCAGGACCATCATTCTATTCGGGACGTGATGCCGTACGAGCCTGGAGTTGCGCTCGTACAAGGCGATGTTGTTAAACACGAAAGTTATCATCGAAACAACCAAGTTACAGCGGAAGCCAATTGTGTACCAAGCACACATCAGAGTATACGCAGCGAAGCTCACGATAGGGTCCAAATGAGATGCCCCGAGTCAATACCACAAAGGCGATGCCACGGAGACGATGAAATAACTCTTGCTCTTTCTCTAGCCCACAAAGGTACTTACAGTTCATACATCTTGTCCCGTATATCCAAGCAGCGCCACTACGCCTGTGTACCTGAAATATTGCCCACAAACGTGGGTCAGTACACAACCGTACTGGTGAGCGGGGTAACCCACTCGCCTAAGCCGACACTAAGTAAAATAGTGAATGCAAACAGTTATATGGTGATCTTTCTAGTTGAATCCTAGATTCATTTCATGGCATAGGGATGACATGTTAAGGAAAGCTGTAAAGCAGTTTAAGCATGCTAGCATTCATTCTCAAACCAAACGACAAGCAGTTTATATAAAGCCGACCCGTCTAACTCAATGTCATCGCTTGCACGATAACATATCGAACCATCAGTCTCGCCTCAATATCCATTCTCAACCAAAGTTTATATATCCCACTCTCGAGTGCACACTCTTGCCGAGGCAAGGTGGCCGCGCCTACACGATGCACAAACCAACCAAAGTAAAGCAAGCCAACTCTTATCTATATGAAGTCACTGGCAGAGCCATACAGGACATATCTCAAGCATTACGGCACGCCCTATCAGCCCGGGTAGCAAGCCCCGCTGGAGGTCCCGCAATGCATCGTAACTGAATGCGAATCGAATGTTTCCCTCCGGATCGAAACGGCTCCAGTGCCCCGGATAAAAACCGTTTCGGGGAAAGTGCCAAACCTTTGCACAAGTTGTCCGTGACATGCAGACACACGTAGGTATGACGAGAGGATCGAACATTCTCGCCCCACCAAGCGATCCTAGACTCGTTCCATCGATAAACCCAACCGAAGTATCCATAACCATTCTTCCAACATGTCCTTCCAAAGAACCCAAATCTCGACCTCAAAACATAGCCCGAGGCATCAAAATATCAAGTGTTTCATAGGCACGAAGCCTCTTCTCAACATAATCCAAATTGGTGCAACACCTATGCTCGAAGCAAAACCCATGGCACAATGCCGTTTCAGTGGCACAATGTCACATTCGTGGCACGATGCCTCATCAAACGACACAACGCCCTCGCCGATACAGTTGTTCGGTTTCGAACCACAACTGCCTGCTTTGCAAGACAAAGCATCCTTGTGATACACGCGCACGGATGCACGTTCGCTCGCCCGAATTCCCGATGTTCTCAATGCCTCAATGTATCATTCCAACTGTCCAAGCATAATCCCAATTATCCAACCAACTGCCTCAAATGAATAATCCAGCTATCGTATCTAACTATCCAACGCGTAAACCATTCAAGCCACAATCCTACCAAGCCAACGACGCACACTCTATGCACGCCTCAGTGTAGTGCTTCCCGATGTTTCAGCCCAAGTGTTCAAGCCTTTACGTGTTTTCCATATTATTAGGCATGAAGGAGTAGAGGAGAAGGGAAAGAGCCCACTCACATTGTTTGAATCCGTTAGGCATCCTGTCCTGCCGATACGGCCAATCCCTTGAACCCGTGGTCCGATGCAAGCGCGATCTACTCAACTGGTATGACCGTGCGAGCAGGCCGTGCTCTCCAAATCATCCGACCGATTGGACTAAGGAAGACGGCATTATCGTTTCCATCCAGCTATTCAGTACTGTTCTGAACGAACACCTAATTTCCATTATCCCGCTAGCCATCTGCACATTGAAACCAACTCGATTAGTTCTTCTTCCCAAAATCCGACATTTCAAATGTAACCAGCATTTGATTTATTCAGTCCGACTCAGCGTAACGCTCCGAGCGGTTGCGGGGCGTTACATAATATACCACTTAGAATCAGGTTCGTCCACGAACCGTGCTGGTACTCATTCCTTACTAGCATGCCACAATCCAATTCCATAGATCTGCTCTATGCAACTCTCATATTCACTATTTCTGACACAACATCTCGTTCTGCTGAACGCTCGAATAAATTTTCACGAATTCCCACATCCTCCTTGCAGCTCAACACGAATTTCTCGTATCGCTTAGTTTTGGATCGTACATATATTTAAGGCGTCCCTAAAATACATGCATTTCAGCCGAGCTTTGCGATAGCAAATTTGAACAAGTTACAAGGGTATCTTTATGTTCGAGACGTCCATATGCTTTGCTCCCAATTGGACCAAATCACAATTTCCATTCCAAGACATTCGCTCGAGAACTATTCTCAATTATGCAGATTTTCTACCGACTCAATGAGTTCGCGTTCCAGCTCAATCCATCCCACTATTTCTGAAATCGGTACTAGCAACATCTCCAAATATTATCTCGTTCACCGAACGATTCTCAAAACTGATCTACCCCAGCTATGCGACTTACCCAAATATCAACTTGCTTAGATCAGCTCAGTCCAACATATTTCTTGCCATCTCAAAATCTCACAGGGTGAACATCTATATTGAGGTTCGTGTGATCCACGAAGATCTTGCCGCCACGCCAAAGGGATTTGTGTCGCCACTGTTTCAACATGGACACACTCGCCACAATTCTTAGGTTGCGCATGAAATAGTTCTTCGCGCTGCTTCCACTGCCTCGAAGCATAGAATATCACCTTCGCCTTCCGAATGAGCACGCTTCCCAGACTAAGTTCCGAGACATCTTGTAAATCTGAGGCACATCTGTCCCTTCCAGTATTCGCAAAGATTTGATTTGAACGAGCCGCCACAGTCGTCCATTCATATAAATGCTATTCCCTTCCAGAGCACGATGAGTCAGAGGCGATGCCATCTACAAAAATCTGTGACTCTGAATCTCATCAGTTGACTTAGGCCAATCCCACAATCGCTTCGGTCTTCCGGCTGCATCTTCAGCTGAAGGCTATCCCAAGGATCTCTCAAATCCAACACTCAGTTAATAAGCCAAATCACATTGCCTCATATCTGCCCTCGACGCATTCCCAAATACGCCGCCTCAAGGGTCGTTCTATGGGTCTACCATATTCATATCCGATTCAGCGGGCAAGGTCGCTTAGGGTCAGCTGTCCCGAAGCTACGCTTGATAATTGTAATCATCACGATGGACAGTTACTATAAACCATGCTATATCTCATCTGCAAATCCGAATCAAAATTCCAACCATCCCATCCGAGCGAACTCTCGAATCCGAGCAATGTGCTCGTTGAAACCGTCTACCATCAATCCGTCGTTCTGCCCTGAATCCATCAAATTTCTGAATTGCATGTTCGATTCTTGTACTATAAATTGCAATGATTCTCAAAACCCAAGACTTGCTCCAATTCTTATCCATTTGCTGCGTTCCACAATGCACGTCCCATTTACTCGAGCAGCACAGTGATTTGTTCCAACGTTGCTCCCACATTTAGCTATCTTTAAAAGCCTGTCTGCCAAAATCTTTGCCTTCCGTTGTTGCCACAATCCGTCCACGTCTTCCGGAGAATCCGTTTATCATCGTTGCACCATTTTGCCCAAAATTTCATCTCCGCTAAACCTGATTCAACTTCTCGAGCAACAATATCCAAAATCCTTCAAGTTTGTGTGAATCAATCGCATTGCCCTCCAAGCCAATATCATGTTTCTTTGCTCAACCAACAGCTCAAATGTGTTGCCCAAAATCGTAGTTCGTGCTCGCTATCCTTCCGATAATCCCATCGCTTTGCTCAAGCATAACCCAAATGTTCGTTCCGGTTTTGCCCATCTTTTAAGCCCAATGATACTTCCATTTGCACGAGTCCGTCCTTGAGTTCTCAAGTCTAATGTATCGAAGGATACCCGAGTCAAATTCCATTGCACCATATACCACTTGGAAATATAGTTGTCCTCGTGCAAAATCTGCGTCAACCAGCGTCTATCCCAAACCGACTATTCCGAGGTGATTCTGCCGAATCATAACTCAATATTCGCTTGCTCCATTTTTACTCTTTCCAACTCAATCGATTTGCACCAACCGACTTGTATTCGTTATCCGAGTCCGTTCAGGCAATTCCAATAGATGTCCAACCAAAAATATTTCCAATGCCTTGCTTAACACATTTGATCCCATATACCACTTCGAATCAATTCGCTACTCACATTACGTTTTCTTACACGAATCCAAAAATCCGTTCGAACCATCCCTTAGGTGTGATCATGCCATTCCCCATCTTAAGTCTGACATAAAAACTTAACAAATTCTTTAACCATCAATCTCGTTAGGCAACTCGTGCTATGTTCCATTCTCGATGCTTCCAACATTTCCTAAACCGTCTGATACTTTCACAGCACGAGCAATCGTGCAATGATTGTCTTCCAAATAGTCCAACCGAACATCCAACGGTTTCACACATCTGTTATACGAGCAACTCATTCCAACTTATCCTGATATTCCCGAGCCAAACTCAGACTTGCTCAACCGATGCGCCACAGCCAAAATTCCAACTTCTATCCAACACAATCGCTTGACGAGCAACTCGTGCAAAATCTATTATCATCGAATGTTTCTACCCAAAACATGCCGCATAACCAAATCTCGTTAGCCAACCAACTGATCCATTGAGGCAATCAGAATCTCCCAAATGATAAGCCAAGCCAACCCAACGAAAGCCCACACTTGTTGCACAAATGCAACAACGCCAACCAACTTGCTGCACGAATGCAACAACACCTAACGAGGCTAAGCGATCCTACGAAAACCAACCAAGGCAACCCAACACAGAATAACATGCAGCGAAAACTAGCAATAAATAGACTTATTGCATGAAACATCCGATGCGGCACTGAGTAGAGTCAAGAGCTAAACGACACGCGGAAGCTATTTAGAGTTTGTGATGAAGCGAAGGACCAAGTCCGAAGAAATGAACCAGGCGCTCTGATACCAATATGTCACGCCCCAAACTCCAGCAAGCCCAATAGTCCCCGCTGAACGTGAATCACCACGTTTACAGCTCTCCCGCAGGACCATCGTTCTATTCGGGACGTGATGCCGTACGAGCCTGGAGTTGCGCTCGTACAAGGCGATGTTGTTAAACACGAAAGTTATCATCGAAACAACCAAGTTACAGCGGAAGCCAATTGTGTACCAAGCACACATCAGAGTATACGCAGCGAAGCTCACGATAGGGTCCAAATGAGATGCCCCGAGTCAATGCCACAAAGGCGATGCCACGGAGACGATGAAATAACTCTTGCTCTTTCTCTAGCCCACAAAGGTACTTACAGTTCATACATCTTGTCCCGTATATCCAAGCAGCGCCACTACGCCTGTGTACCTGAAATATTGCCCACAAACGTGGGTCAGTACACAACCGTACTGGTGAGCGGGGTAACCCACTCGCCTAAGCCGACACTAAGTAAAATAGTGAATGCAAACAGTTATATGGTGATCTTTCTAGTTGAATCATAGATTCATTTCATGGCATAGGGATGACATGTTAAGGAAAGCTGTAAAGCAGTTTAAGCATGCTAGCATTCATTCTCAAACCAAACGACAAGCAGTTTATATAAAGCCGACCCGTCTAACTCAATGTCATCGCTTGCACGATAACATATCGAACCATCAGTCTCGCCTCAATATCCATTCTCAACCAAAGTTTATATATCCCACTCTCGAGTGCACACTCTTGCCGAGGCAAGGTGGCCGCGCCTACACGATGCACAAACCAACCAAAGTAAAGCAAGCCAACTCTTATCTATATGAAGTCACTGGCAGAGCCATACAGGACATATCTCAAGCATTACGGCGCGCCCTATCAGCCCGGGTAGCAAGCCCCGCTGGAGGTCCCGCAATGCATCGCAACTGAATGCGAATCGAATGTTTCCCTCCGGATCAAAACGGCTCCAGTGCCCCAGATAAAAACTGTTTCGGGGAAAGTGCCAAACCTTTGCACAAGTTGTCCGTGACATGCAGACACACGTAGGTATGACGAGAGGATCGAACATTCTCGCCCCACCAAGCGATCCTAGACTCGTTCCATCGATAAACCCAACCGAAGTATCCATAACCATTCTTCCAACATGTCCTTCCAAAGAACCCAAATCTCGACCTCAAAACATAGCCCGAGGCATCAAAATATCAAGTGTTTCATAGGCACGAAGCCTCTTCTCAACACAATCCAAATTGGTGCGACAACACCGATGCTCGAAGCAAAACCCATGGCACAATGCCGTTTCAGTGGCACAATGTCACATTCGTGGCACGATGCCTCATCAAACGACACAACGCCCTCGCAGATACAGTTGTTCGGTTTTGAACCACAACTGCCTGCTTTGCAAGATAAAGCATCCTTGTGATACACGCGCACGGATGCACGTTCGCTCGCCCGAATTCCCGATGTTCTCAATGTCTCAATGTATCATTCCAACTGTCCAAGCATAATCCCAATTATCCAACCAACTGCCTCAAATGAATAATCCAGCTATCGTATCTAACTATCCAACGCGTAAACCATTCAAGCCACAATCCTACCAAGCCAACGACGCACACTCTATGCACGCCTCAGTGTAGTGCTTCCCGATGTTTCAGCCCAAGTGTTCAAGCCTTTACGTGTTTTCCATATTATTAGGCATGAAGGAGTAGAGGAGAAGGGAAAGAGCCCACTCATATTGTTTGAATTCGTTAGGCATCATGTCCTGCCGATACGGCCAATCCCTTGAACCCGTGGTCCGATGCAAGCGCGATCTACTCAACTGGTATGACCGTGCGAGCAGGCCGTGCTCTCCAAATCATCCGACCGATCGGACTAAGGAAGACAGCATTATCGTTTCCATCCAGCTATTCAGTACTGTTCTGAACGAACACCTGATTTCCATTATCCCGCTAGCCATCTGCATATTGAAACCAACTCGATTAATTCTTCTTTCCGAAATCTGACATTTCAAATGTAACCAGCATTTGATTTATTCAGTCCGACTCAGCGTAACGCTCCGAGCGGTTGCGGGGCGTTATAATTATCACGCGTCCGGTCCCTCGGTATTTTGGGACTAGGGCGTGACATAGTTTTTGTGGTGGCCCATGCAGGTCAACGACTAAATTGTTCGGTTTCAACTTAGGGACCGAGCAAGCCTGCAATAAGAATAGGATAAGTTTTTAGGATCTCATCCACTTGCTTGAAAACGTTCTTGATATCTATATTGTATTCGAATTAAATTTTCTTGCATCTTGCCTTGATTTCTGTGCGCCTCTTATAGTTTATTTTTGATGCAGAGTAATGGATTCAAGAGCAAACGATGAAACTCCAGCAAACACACCAATAGGTGCGGTAGCCACCTACGAAAAAGATGAAGTGGCACCAATGAGTGGAGACCCCTCTACTCACCGAAGCAGCCAAACAGATCAGTATGCTTCTAGATCTCGGCGTGATGACCTCCCACCGCCTCCGTAGTTCGTTCCACCAATGCCTGTATTCCCACCAGGATAGCCTATGGACGGGCAGCAGATGTTCCAAATAATCTACGCGATGATGCAAGCTCAACAGAAGATTCAACAAGAGACTTTGAGTCGCAGCCTAGCACTTGTACTGGAGCAGGCCAACCTACCAACTCGACGGCAACCGACGGGCTCTATCACCGACTTCCGCCAGCTGAAGCCCCGTACCTTCTCAGGCAAAGAGGAACCTACAGAAGTTCATGAGTGGCTTACCAACATACGATATCAATTAGAAGCAGCAGAGCTACCAAAGAAACGTTGGATGACTGCCGTCAGAATACAATTGACAGATAATGCACATCACTGGTGGCTATCCGAGGAGACCCGGCTCGGACCAGACCGAGTCACCTGGGAGGAGTTCTCCAGACTCTTTCAGGAAATGTACATTCCAGCTACCGCTCGATCAGAACTCAGAGACAAGTTCAACCGCCTTATCCAAGGCAATATGACAGTGGAAGAGTACAACGCGGAATTTATTCGTCTAAGTCGCTTCGCCCCTACCTTGATTCCGACAGAAGAAGAGAAGGCCGAGAAGTTCTTCGATGGACTAAACTTTGAGCTACAGAAACTAATTGGATCCATTGCGCCCACATCTTACTCGGACGTCCTTGCTGCAGCTCGGCGCATGGAGCGTGTCACCAGGAGAGAGACCAGTCTGAAGCGGCCTTCCACATCAGCAATAACCAGAGCACCACAAGAAGAAGCTGCAAAGAGACCTCACCTACACCAACAGCAGGAAGCATCTACACCACAAGTAATAGTCCTCTCTACTTGTCACTACTGTGGCAAAGCAGGCCATCTCGCCAGGGAATGCCGACGCAGGTTAGGACTATGCTTAGGTTGCAGATCCAGACAGCATGCAGTGAGGGACTGCCCTGAGCGTAGAGAAGGAGCACCAAGGGCAAACCAATAAGCTCTACCAGCACCAGGAGAATATCAACCAAGGCCACCTTTGGCACCTCGACCAGCACCCTTCCAGCAGGCCCAGCAACAGCAGAGGGCACCCCCTCAAGGACGCGGACAAGCTTTTGCGATGACTTTGGAGGATGCGCAGATTCATGGAGTAGCTAATGCACGTAAGTTTTTATAGTTTTCTGTTTCTAGTATTGTTTTATCTCCTGTTTATTGGTTCGTGACCCTAGCCATAACCTAGTAATGTTGAACTTGCTAATAACCTAGTATGTTTTTGATAACCTAGAATATTTTTATAGTTGATAACCTAGAATGTTTTATAATTGATAACCTAGTGATAACCTAGTTTTCTAAATTGTAGCCTTCTAGATTTCCTTCACCCGGAAAATTGCATAACTTTTAATGCTTAGGGAAATAATTTTTCCTTTGTATCATTCTTACACTCTCATCCTTGAATCTCCTTGATCGTGATGTGCTTCAAACAATATTTGCAATCATGTCATCTCTATTGACCGGTTATTCTTTTGATTGCGAGGACGCAATCCTCTTAAGGGGGGTAGATTGTAATCCCCCTGAATTTTCAAAAAAATTTAATTTGGATTTTTTACAATTTTCCTGGAATTTTCAGAAATTTTCTGTAATTAAAATCTAGGTATTTTCTAATTAAATAATTTTTAATTGCTATTAATTTATATTAAAATATTATGAAAATAATATTTTATGGTGTAAAATGGAAAACCGGACATAGGATAATTTTCGGTGAATTTATTGGACTCCGGAATCCCGTTTAAAGCCCTAAAAACTATTAAATAATTAAACCGAATTCAAACCCTAAAATAAACCGGGTTTATTTGAAATAAACCAAACCTGGCTGAACCAAACCGCTACCCTAAACCGAACCAATCCAACCCATCATAGCGGATCGGGTCATATCCATGTTGAACCCGACCCGCGGACCCGAAATCCTAACCAAACCCTAATCCTAATCCGGCCTCGACTCCGCGGTGGCGCGACCTATAAATATGCCTCGGGATCCGTGACGCCGCCGCCGCCTTTCTCCAGCTCCGCCGCCGAGACCCTCGTCTGAACCCTAGCTCCGCCCTCTTCCTCCTCCTTCCTCCCCGCGAGCCCGACGGCAGCCTTCTCCTCCACCGATCAGAACCCACAGCAGCCCGGCCATCTTCTTCCTCCTCCCGCTCCACCAACCACCCATCACCAACTCACCCCGACCTCGACGACCTCCCCACTCTTCGCCGTGCCCAGCCGACCTTCCTCCGCCCTGTCCCTCATCTTCCCCGATCCACAGAACCCACCCCGCAGTCGACTCCCCGCTCCGCCCTGAATCTCCTCGCCCCGAACACCACCCTCACCGTCGTCCTCCTCTCCCCACGAACCCGATCGACCCCGAGCCCTTCCCTGAACCCTAAATCCCTCCGACCTCCACCCTCCGTCTCCCCCAATTCCCTCGGCCTAAACCCTAGCCGACGACTCCGATCAACTTCCTCCTTCCTCCGCCACCCTCTCCCAGCCTCGCCGTCCTCCTCCTCAATTTCTCCCTTCGCTCGACCGTCCCCAGTCAGCCACCCCTCCGTTCTCCCCCAACTTCCTCGACCCGCAGTCTCCCCCTCGACCCGCCTCAGTCCCAGCCGACCACCGGCGACATCACCGGAGCAGCCACCGTGCAACCCCCTGGCCTCGCCGCCGTCCCCTGCAACCCTCCGGCCGACAGCAGCCACCCAACTCCGGCAAACCCTAGCCGTGGACACAACAGACCCTAGAAGCACAGTGGACACAGGACACGAACACAGGACTCGGACATGACTCGGACACGTGAAAATTGGTCTTCACGGAGCCCTGTTCAGGTATTCTTTTCTCTCTCCTCGTAGCTCTGTTTCTCGTTCCGTCAGTTGCGTCGCGTAGACTGTATAACCCTCTCGGTGCCCGTGCAAACCGCTCGGGGCATCGCGACCTGTGGTGATCGCGAACCGCGATCCAAAAACAAGAAAACCAACGCCCTGTTTTATCCCGGAACTGAGTACGCCCCGCCAAACGGGACGACTTGGTCGCGTGCGGTCTTCACAGATACGTGCGCGTCGTTGATACGGACGTGCGAGATTTTGCAGAAGCTGATTCGGATGTGCGTGCACACCGAAATCAATGCGTATCCGCGGACACCGCCCCGTATCCGACCTTTCTGATTCTCGATGTAACTTAGTGTACACACGTCGGATCGAGACGAAACTTGTGCCATCGGACTCGTAGCAATACGCTGGTCCTGTGATGTCACGACCCGCACCCGGAAATTCGGGCACGAGTGTGTGGGTACGTCCAGCCTACGCCGCAGAGTCGGCGGTAGTACGCTGTCTAGGTCAATCCATATTTACTAACTAGCTCATTCACACATAACATAGACAAGATAATAATGAGAATTGAACTTAAGATTGCAACTGAAAATAAATGTGACAACAGATTCAAATGTTTTAGTACAGGATTTCAAAATGAAGTCGGGGACAAACCCGATAAATGAGATAAGAATATAAATAAAAGATAGCTACTACTAGCTACTCAGCAGCAGGGGTCTCCTGGGTGGGTTCTGGCTCCTCATAGGTATCATCAGTCCCCTCATAGGGACCATAATAAGTAGGGGCAAGATCCTCATCATCGCCTAAATCAACAGATCCAGTCAGGAAAGGAGCAAAGTACACAGTGCGCAACAAGGTTAAACTAAATATTTTATGACAATTAAATATTGGATATCATGTTGAGAAACAGCATTAGCAGAACATTATTATCTCAGAGTTAACTGTAAACAGGAATATGAGAAACAGAAATAAATGAAACAGGGGATGAAACTACAATAGCCAGCAAGAAATATAACATGACCAGAACTATCTGTGTGAACTTGTGTTTGTTTAAGAATACATAGTTGGCATGTAGGGGTTTATAAGGCTAATCCGGCCGTCATAAACGGCTATTAGACAATATAATCGAGATCCGACTGATGGACAGTCGTGTACCAACAGCTATTAGACAATACAGGGGAAAGGGTAAACTCTATGCCTCCTTAGTATTCTCCCACCCGACACGAAAAACAAGACATGAACTCCAGTATTCAAGACATAAAAATCCAGTGTTCTAACACTACGTGTAATCATCCAATGGTGCTAGTAGAGTAAGGAATTAATTATCACAATATAAAGAATAAACTTGAAGTGCAGGTACTTGCCTGTTGTTTGGATCTGATTAATTTAGTTCTTGGGGGAAAAGTCCAGAGATGAGTCCAAAAGCTGAAATAGACATTACCATCATGCTCAGAAGATGTCAAATAGCTAGAAACGCCTGTCCTTGGGTCCAATTTGGAGACAAGGGCAAAAACGCCAGTTTCGGGTCAAAACGGGGTCCGCCGGTGGGCCCGCTTTGCACCGAAAAATGCGTCCGGGTCAAAGGTCTCCAAATTCATCAAACTTAGTGTCAACAGGTCAGGAACGATGATACGAACCCAACGGAACTTCCAGATTTGGATTCCGATGAGCCGAACACAAAATCGCTCGTCGAGCGGGGCCTGTGGGGCCCACGACACGCGATTTCGTCAACGTTCTCAGAATCGAACCAAACTTGACCCACAGGACCAGCGTATTGCTACGAGTCCGATGGTGCAAGTTTTGTCTCGATCTGACGAGTGTACAAGAAGTTAGGGCGAAATGCCGAAAAATCGGATACGGGACGATGTCCGCGGATACGCGTTGATTTCGGTGTGCACGCACACCCGAATCAGTTTCCACGAAATCTCACACGTCCGTATCGACGATACGCACGTATCTGTGAAGACCGCACGCGACCAAGTCGTCCCGTTTGGCGGGGCGTACTCAGTTCCGGGGTGAAACAGGGTCTGGTTTTTTTCCTGTTTTTGGATCGCGGTGTGCGATCACCACGGGACGCGATGCCCCGAACAGTTTGTCCGGATACCGAGAGGGTCATACAGGCTTCACAACGCAATTTGCGGAATTGGAAACAGAGCTACGAGGCGAAAGTTATGAATACCTGAAGGGGACCTGAAAATCAGGGTCGAGTCGTGTCCGACACGTGTCCGACTCGTGTCGGGCACAGGGAAACCGAATTAGGGTTAGGGTTCAGGGGAAATTGGCCGGAGATGCGGCGGCTTGGGCGGCGGGGAAGGCCGGAGGCGGTCGAGGGCGACGTCGGCGTTGCTGGCGGAGGCGGCGGCGCGGGCACGGCGGCCGGAGGCGGTCGGGGCGGCCGCTGCTGACTGCTGGGAGGTTCTGTCGGGGCGGAGGAAAGGAGAAGGAGAGGGGAGAAGGCTGGTGGCAGTCGTCGGCGGAGCACGGCGAGGGAGGAGGAGCTGCAGCGGCGGAGGAGGAGCTCAGGCGCGGCGGCGGGGGGTTCCGGTGGGTGCTAGGCGGTGGACGGAGGCTGACGAGGAGGAGGGGGAGTTTATATATAGGGAGGAGGCGGTGGCGTTAGGGCCGAGGGAGGCGGCGGCCAGCGCGGGGGCGAGGGCGCGTGGCCGCGGGCAGCGCGGAGGCGGTGGCTGCGTGGCGCGGTGGCCGCGGTCGGCGGCGCTGGGAGCGGAGCGGGGGAACGGGTCTGCGGGGACAGATCCGGGCGGGTCGGGTTCAGGTGGACCCGACCCGACCCGTTAGGGGGCTGGGCCTAATGGGTTTGGGCCGTGGGCCGGGCTGGGCCGGACTGGGCCGGAGAAAAGAATAATAATAATAATAATAATAATAATAATAATAATAATAATAATAAATAAATAAATAAATAAATAATAAATAGTTAAATAGTTTTTAGGCATTTAAAAATAGGTCCGAGGCCCAAAAAAATCCAGAAAAATTACCCTAAGTCCAGTTTTTAATTTTACACCCAAAAATATTATTTTTGTAATATTTTAATATCATTTATTATCAATTAAAAATCATTTAAAAATTAAGAATCCTGATTTTAATTACAGAAAATTCCCAGAAAATTCCAGAAAATTGTGAAGAATCCCAATTTTAATATTTTTGAAGAATCAAGGGCTTACAATCTACCCAACTTATAAAATTTTGTCCTCAAAATTTAAATTATGGTAGGGTTCTCTCTGTCCAAACTTACTTGATTACAGTCCAGCGGGTTTCTCTCAGGTGGACATTGCGGTCGCTATCCAACTTAGAATTCTACCCATATCCTCTAAGGCTGTACAACTAGTAAAGCTAGGTCTCAACTTAATAAATTTGGGTATTGAATCTTAAGCCTGCAACACAAAACACAGCACCTAGGGTCTTGTCTTAGTCATAAAGGGTTATCATCAATTCGACCGGTCTGAGGGGCATGTCTAGCACTACAAATCAATTTATACCAACCACAGGTTTTTGTCTTTCCGAAATAAGGAAAGACGAGGATCAATAATAAAGATTTTAAGGGCGAGGTGGTAGAACAGAGGTATAGGGATCAAGGCGTTTAAGGAATTCTAATGGGAATTGTCAGGCGGTTATGGATTTGAGATTCTATTCTGGTAATCATTTGTTCGCATGCTCGTATTAGTACAGTTATGTAACTGATACGATATGCTCGGGCATATTTAGGGACAAATATGCTAGTCAACTATGTATCTCAATCCACATAAGGTAGTCGTGCGAAGTGCGAATCAAAATGCACTAAGGTTGATCAGACCGTAGTACACTGATTCTGAGTAGACACTTGTATTAGTGGGGTTGATCAGGCCTTAATAATACAGGTGTCGTGAACAAGCCCGATAAAGAGTAGGCTTGCAAAACTGGGCTAAAAGTAGCAGCATCAGTCAAGTTCAGCAAAATTAAGTGCGCTAGATGATGATGAAAAGAGGTACACATTTATTTAAGTACACAAAACAACCTATAATAAACATAATAACAAAAGATTCTACAATCTCTACAGTTATAAATATAGAAGCATTCCAGGTTATTAGCAAGTTTAAAGTTACTAGGTTGGGGCTGAGGTCACGAACCAATAGGCACAAGCTAAAATAATACTAGAAACGACAGCTAAAAAGAATCACTTACGCGCATTAAGTATTCCAAAAGTCTGCGCGTTCTCCACGGTCATGCTGGTAGAGCAATCTCGTGGTGATCTTGTAGGAACCTCGCCGCTTGCTGGTAGATCCTTCACTCTGCATCCAAAAATGAACGATAAAGGCGCACAGGAATCAAGGCAGGATGCAAGTCAATAAAATGATTCAAAGCCGATATGAATATCAAGAACGATTCAATCAAGTGGATGAGATTTCCTAAAATCCTCAATCTTATTGCAGGCCTGTTTGGTCCCTAAGTTGAAACCGAACAATTTAGTCGTAGACCTGCATGGGCCACCATAAAAACGTGTCACGACCCGCACCCGAAAATTCGGGCACGAGTGCGTGGGTACGTCCAGCCTACGCCGCAGAGTCGGCGGTAGTACGCTGTCTAGGTCAATCCATATTTACTAACTAGCTCATTCACACATAACATAGACAAGATAATAATGAGAATTGAACTTAAGATTGTAACTGAAAATAAATGTGACAACAGATTCAAATGTTTTAGTACAGGATTTCAAAATGAAGTCGGGGACAAACCCGATAAATGAGATAAGAATATAAATGAAAGATAACTACTACTAGCTACTCAGCAGCAGGGGTCTCCTGGGTGGGTTCTGGCTCCTCATAGGTATCATCAGTCCCCTCATAGGGACCATAATAAGTAGGGGCAAGATCCTCATCATCGTCTAAATCAACAGATCCAGTCAGGAAAGGAGCAAAGTACACAGTGCGCAACAAGGTTAAACTAAATATTTTATGACAATTAAATATTGGATATCATGTTGAGAAACAGCATTAGCAGAACATTATTATCTCAGAGTTAACTGTAAACAGGAATATGAGAAACAGAAATAAATGAAACAGGGGATGAAACTATAATAGCCAGCAAGAAATATAACATGACCAGAACTATCTGTGTGAACTTGTGTTTGTTTTAGAATACATAGTTGGCATGTAGGGGTTTATAAGGCTAATCCGGCCGTCATAAACGGCTATTAGACAATATAATCGAGATCCGGCTGATGGACAGTCGTGTACCAACAGCTATTAGACAATACAGGGGAAAGGGTAAACTCCATGCCTCCTTAGTATTCTCCCACCCGACACGAAAAACAAGACATGAACTCCAGTATTCAAGACATGAAAATCCAGTGTTCTAACACTACGTATAATCATCCAATGGTGCTAGTAGAGCAAGGAATTAATTATCACAATATAAAGAATAAACTTGAAGTGCAGGTACTTGCCTGTTGTTTGGATCTGATTAATTTAGTTCTTGGGGGAAAAGTCCAGAGATGAGTCCAAAAGCTGAAATAGACATTACCATCATGCTCAGAAGATATCAAATAGCTAGAAACGCCTATCCTTGGGTCCAATTTGGAGACAAGGGCAAAAACGGCAGTTTCGGATCAAAACGGGGTCCGCCGGTGGGCCCGCTTTGCACCGAAAAACGCGTCCGGGTCAAAGGTCTCCAAATTCACCAAACTTAGTGTCAACAGGTCAGGAACGATGATACGAACCCAACGGAACTTCCAGATTTGGATTCCGATGAGCCGAACACAAAATCGCTCGTCGAGCGGGGCCTGTGGGGCCCACGACACGCGATTTCGTCAACGTTCTCAGAATCGAACCAAACTTGACCCACAGGACCAGCGTATCGCTACGAGTCCGATGGCACAAGTTTCGTCTCGATCTGACGAGTGTACAAGAAGTTAGGGCGAAATGCCGAAAAGTCGGATACGGGTCGATGTCCGCGGATACGCGTTGATTCCGGTGTGCACGCACACCCGAATCAGTTTTCACGAAATCTCACACGTCCGTATCGACGATGCGCACGTATCTGTGAAGACCGCACGCGACCAAGTCGTCCCGTTTGGCGGGGCGTACTCAGTTCCGGGGTGAAACAGGGTCTGGTTTTTTTCCTGTTTTTGGATCGCGGTGTGCGATCACCACGGGACGCGATGCCCCGAACAGTTTGTCCGGACACCGAGAGGGTTATACAGGCTTCACAACGCAATTTGCGGAATTGGAAACAGAGCTACGAGGCGAAAGTTATGAATACCTGAAGGGGACCTGAAAATCAGGGTCGAGTCGTGTCCGACACGTGTCCGACTCGTGTCGGGCACAGGGAAACCGAATTAGGGTTAGGGTTCAGGGGAAATTGGCCGGAGATGCGGCGGCTTGGGCGGCGGGGAAGGCCGGAGGCGGTCGAGGGCGACGTCGGCGTTGCTGGCGGAGGCGGCGGCGCGGGCACGGCGGCCGGAGGCGGTCGGGGCGGACGCTGCTGACTGCTGGGAGGTTCTGTCGGGGCGGAGGAAAGGAGGAGGAGAGGGGAGAAGGCTGGTGGCAGTCGTCGGCGGAGCACGGCGAGGGAGGAGGAGCTGCAGCGGCGGAGGAGGAGCTCAGGCGCGGCGGCGGGGGGTTCCGGTGGGTGCTAGGCGGTGGACGGAGGCTGACGAGGAGGAGGGGGAGTTTATATATAGGGAGGAGGCGGTGGCGTTAGGGCCGAGGGAGGCGGCGGCCAGCGCGGGGGCGAGGGCGCGTGGCCGCGGGCAGCGCGGAGGCGGTGGCTGCGTGGCGCGGTGGCCGCGGTCGGCGGCGCTGGGAGCGGAGCTGGGGAACGGGTCTGCGGGGACAGATCCGGGCGGGTCGGGTTCAGGTGGACCCGACCCGACCCGTTAGGAGGCTGGGCCTAATGGGTTTGGGACGTGGGCCGGGCTGGGCCGGACTGGGCCGGAGAAAAGAATAATAATAATAATAATAATAATAATAATAAATAAATAAATAAATAAATAAATAAATAAATAAATAATAAATAGTTAAATAGTTTTTAGGCATTTAAAATTAGGTCCGAGGCCCAAAAAAATCCAGAAAAATTATCCTAAGTCCAGTTTTTAATTTTACACCCAAAAATATTATTTTCCTAATATTTTAATATCATTTATTATCAATTAAAAATCATTTAAAAATTAAGAATCCTGATTTTAATTACAGAAAATTCCCAAAAAATTCCAGAAAATTGTGAAGAATCCCAATTTTAATATTTTTGAAGAATCAAGGGCTTACATGTGAGCCAAGTTTGGTTCGATTCTGAGAACTTTGACAAAATCGCGTGTCGTGGGCCCCACAGGCTCCACCCGACGGGCGATTTTGAGAACGGCTCATCGGAATCCAATTCTGGAAGTTCCGTTGGGTTCGTATCATCGTTCCTGACCTGTTGACACTAAGTTAGACTGATTTGGAGACCTTTGACCCTGACACATTTTTCGGTGCAAAGCGGCCCACATGTGGACCCCGCTTTGACCCGGAAAAGTCATTTTTGCCCCTGTGTCCAAATTGGACGTAAGGACAGTCACATGGCATGGACACTGACTGGTGGGTGGACATCGGTGCATCTTGTCACATATGCTCTAAGAAGGAGTTGTTCACCAAGTACGAGCCCACTTATGAGAAGGTCTCAATGGCGAACAAGTCTCAAGATAATATTCAGGGAATCGACACGGTGGTGTTGAAGCTGACTTCGAGGAAGTCACTTACAATGGAGAACGTGAAGCACGTATCGATGATTACCAAGAACCTAATTTCTGGAAGTCTGTTGTACAAGTGGGCCTGAGGATGGATATCAATGTTAGTCAGATGGTGAAACATACTTCGGAAAAGACTTTTGTACCGAAGTGATGTTTAAACTACAGCTTGTAACTCCTTCTGTTTGTATCAATGCAGTCTTTACTTCTGGATTTCTCTTGAGTTAGACTAGGACATATACATTATAAACGCATTAACAAGATATCTAGTCTAGGCCTTATCTCCAAATATGGGAATAAGGAGGTGGAGAAATGTGAAGTTTGTGCATAGACAAAGATTGTCAGGAAGCCGTTCAGAAGAGTGAATCAAAGTACAGATCTTCTGGAGTTTGTACACTCAGATATCTGTGACTTCAAGCAATTCTCCACGAAGGCCGGGATGAAGTACTTTATTACTTTCATCGAAAATTTCTCGAAGTACGCATTTGTATATCTTCTTAAGTCAAAATATGAAGTATTCAAGAATATTAAGGACTTTAAAGCTGAAGCAGAACGTTAAACTAGTCAACAACTCAAAAGACTCAGAAGCGATCGAGATGGAGAGTATCGTTCTTTGGAATTTTTATCATACTGCAAAGAACATAGAATTATCAACGAAATAACTACTCCATATTCTCTCCAAACTAATGGAGTGGCAGAAAGGAAGAACAGGACAATGACAGAGATGATAAACTCTATGCTGCTGACAGCAGGACTTCCAAAGTACTTCTGGAGAGAAGTTGTGCTTACAACTTTGTTTATTCTGAATAGAGTATCATTCACAACATCTAATATTACTCCTCATGAACTCTGGTTCAAAGTCAGACCCAACTTGAATGTCATTCGAGTGTGGGGGTGTCTGGCGTATGTGAAGCTTCCAGACCTCAAGATACAGAAGCTAGGAACGAGGACCACGAAGACCATTTTTTGGGCTATGCTGATAAGATTGATGCTCTTAGATTCCTTGATACAGATCTAATCATATCATAGAATCCCACGACGCATAATTCTTTGAAGACAAGTTTGCTAGGCACAAGAATATTGTTCTCACAGATGTTCCCAAGAATGCAACTAGCACAGAATGGCAAGTACTTCTCAGAGAGAAGTAGTCTAAGAAGAAGTAGTAGTTGATGAGACAATATTTGAACTAGAACCCATTGAGCCAAGAGCAAAGCGAGTAAGAAAGTCGAAGGACTTCGGAGAAGACTTTGTTACCTGTTATGTGGAAGCTGATCCGCTTACATAGGATGAGTCAATAAAGAACAGAGATATTATTTTCTGGAAGGAGGCTGTCAATGATGAGTTTGACTCGATAACTTCTAATAATACTTAAAAATTAGTCGATCTGCCGGAAAGAGCTAAACATATCGGATGCAAGTGGATCTTCAAGAAGAATACGAAGGCAGACGAAACTGTTGATAAGTTTAAGGCCAGGCTAGTAACCAAAGGGTTTTCTCAACAGCAGGGGATTGATTATTTTGACACCTATGCTCTCATTGCATGAATTGTAATCCCCCTGATTTTTCAAGAAATTTTAATTTGGATTTTTCACAATTTTTCTAGAATTTTCAGGAATTTTCTGTAATTAAAACCTAGGTATTTTCTAATTAAATGATTTTTAATTGCTATTAATTAATATTAAAATATTATGGAAATAATATTTTATGGTATAAAATGGAAAACCGGACATAGGGTAAATTTTGGTGAATTTATTGGACTCCGAAATCCCGTTTAAAGCCCTAAAAACTATTAAATAATTAAACCGAATTCAAACCCTAAAATAAACCGGGTTTATTTGAAATAAACCAAACCTGGCTGAACCAAACCGCTACCCTAAACCGAACCAATCCAACCCATCATAGCGGATCGGGTCGGATCCATGTTGAACCCGACCCGCGGACCCGAAACCCTAACCAAACCCTAATCCTAATCCGGCCTCGACTCCGCGGTGGCGCGACCTATAAATATGCCTCGGGATCCGTGACGCCGCCGCCGCCTTTCTCCAGCTCCGCCGCCGAGACCCTCGTCTGAACCCTAGCTCCGCCCTCTTCCTCCTTCTTCCTCCCCGCGAGCCCGACGGCAGCCTTCTCCTCCACCGATCAGAACCCACAGCAGCCCGGCCATCTTCTTCCTCCTCCCGCTCCACCAACCACCCATCACCAACTCACCCCGACCTCGACGACCTCCCCACTCCTCGCCGTGCCCAGCCGACCTTCCTCCGCCCTATCCCTCGTCTTCCCCGATCCACAGAACCCACCCCGCAGTCGACTCCCCGCTCCGTCCTTAATCTCCTCGCCCCGAACACCACCCTCACCGTCGTCCTCCTCTCCCCACGAACCCGATCGACCCCGAGCCCTTCCCTGAACCCTAAATCCCTCCGACCTCCACCAGTTCTGGCCCTTCGAGAAAATACTGCTATGGGTTTCTCCGACACTGATCCTGTAGTAGCCTCAGCCCGAGTATGACTAAAACTCTCAACTTGCATATCACTTAGCTGGTTATATATTTACCCTAGTGTTCATTTATTGCTGCACTGTATGCATTTTGGCTTGTATTTTCTGTACCTTGCTGTCCCCTGAGGACCTGGATCCGGACTATGTCCCCAGGTATAGCTGACGAGATCTATCCCGAGGTATACGGGACCGGAGCATTAGCATTAGCAGGAGCAGGTGCCGACCTTGGAGCAGAACCAGGATCTGAGGACGAGATTGTACCAGAGGACTTTTCTTGAGTATTGGCTTGAGATACTCATTTATTTCAGTCTATAGATATTTCATTCCAGTCTATTTCATTGATGTACCAGACTTGTACTCGGATTATTCTCCGAGACACTTTTATTCAGTTTTGTTAGTTTATTTTATTTACATTATTCTGGCATTGGATCTGTGTTTATCTGTTGTAGATGAGATTAGATTAGACTGTGACTTGTATCATTGGACCTATTTATTGTTCTATTACAGCTTAAGTATGCCCCGATGGATCCATTAAATTGGGTTTGTCCATCGGTGTGTGCTGCTGGCCATTATCACGCGTCCGGTCCCTCGGTATTTTGGGACTGGGGCGTGACATGAATGATGACTATCAGAATGCTTATTGCACTTTTTGCTATTCACAGATTGGTGATTCATCAAATGGACATCAAGACAATATTTCTGAATGATGAACTAATTGAGGAGATTTACATGCAGCAGCTAGAAGGTTTTGTCATCAAGGGTCTTGAAGACAAAGTGTGCAAATTGGTGAAATCTCTGTACAATTTGAAGCAAGCTCCCAAATTATAGCACGAGAAGTTTGACAAAATTATCAGATCAAATGGATACAAGGTCAGTAAAATTGATAAGTGTGTGCACACGAAGTTCGCTGGTGAAAGAGGCATCATCATTTGTCTCTATGTGGACGACATGCTTATCCTAGGCATGGATATATAATATATCACTAGAACAAAGACGTTCCTCTCGTCCAAATTTAGTATGAAGGACATGGGAGATGTTGATGTCATCCTGGGAATTAAGATAATCCGGATGGAAGCAGGGCTTGATCTTTCACAAGATTATTATGTCGAGAAGATGCTCACACGATATGGATATCAGGATCTTCTAGGGATTGAAACTCCTTACAGGTGTAACAAGAAACTAAAGCCTAACCCAGAAAAAAGTGCCAGACAGCTAGAGTACTCTAGCGTCATCGGGAGTTTAATGTATGCTACAAATGCCACTAAGCCTGACATAGCTTTTGTTGGGGGGATGCTAAGTCGATTCATAATCAACCCATGTGTTGAAAACTGGAAAGCTGTAAAGAGAGTGATGAGATACCTCAAGAAAACTTAGAAGTTTTGTACTTTACTATTAGCGGAGATCCAGCAGTGGTAGAAGGCTTTAGTGATGCTAGCTGATGCTCAGAAGAAGAGAGCGAGAGATCCACAGGAGAACATATTTTCTAATTGGGTGGAGCAGCTATATCATGGAAGTCAAAAAAATAGAAAATGCTCACACACTCGTCTATGGAGTCTGAGTTTTATGCACTAGCAGCTGCAACGGATGAAGCAGAATGGCTTCGGAAACTCATTTATGATCTTTCAATTGTTAGTGCACAGATTTTAGCTATACTGATATACTACGACAACCAGGCTACTGCAACAGTGGCATATAATAATCTCTTCAATGGTAAGCATATAATAATCTCTTCAATGGTAAGAAGAGGACTGTGCGACTTCAGCACAAATCACTTAACAATCTCATCAAGGATGGTATAATTGTAATAGTGGATGTTTGGAGTCAGAAAAACTTGGCAAATCCGTTCACTAAAGGCCACAAGCGCCAGCTGGTCGAGGATACAGCACTAAAATGGGCTTGAAGGACCTCTGATGTTGTATCTTTGTAATCATGCCAATAAGTTTTATGTTATTAATTCAGGAAAAAACCTATTAGGCATCTAGCTTTTGGTTTAAGGGATGACCATTGATCAAGATAATATTAGGTACAGTGGGTATTCATTTGGGATATTATGGTATTCGTACCCAAAACCACTGTAGTCTACTATGTGTTCATTAAAATAAAATAAATCTTGTGTAAGTGAGTTCTCGGATAAAGTGAATGTCCGACGTGCTTAACAGGAAGCACGAGTAGTTCAGCACTACAAGGGACGTGTATCCCATCCTACAGTGGCATGATACTATATGAGGATGTGAACATCGGCTTCGGGATATGTCACAACGGCAGTAGGACCGCATATAAGCAGGTAGCCTAATGCTGAAAGATGGAGAGACATAGTTTAGCACTACTAAGAGGCTTGTAACCTCATGCTACAGCGGGTGACACCACATGAGGGAGTGAACCTCGGCCTCGATCCATGTCACAGCGGCGTAGCACCGCACGAAAGTGCAAGACTTCATGCTGGGTTGTAGTTCAGCACTACTAAGAGGCTGGTGACCTCATGCTACAGTGGATGACACCACATGAGAAAGTGAACCTTGGCCTTGGGCCACGTCACAGCGACGTAGCACCGCACAGAAGCGCAAGTCTTTATGCTGAGGACTCTTTTAAAAGGAACTCACCTAAGTGTATTGAAAGAGATGTAGGCCATCTCTTGAGGAAAATTTGTAGACGTCCAAGATACATACACCAAAACCAGATCAGCACAGGACCTTTACAAACGTGCGACCAGAGGCACAGTTGAGGTCATAATGTAAGTGGGAAGAATTGTAGATATGGTGCAGAATTCAAGGATTAGTCCATTCTTGTACCATATTGTTGTTTGACCCATGCAAAAAGATTCAAGTCGTCAGCGACATTTATCCTAATGCATGATGGATACTCACTATGGGGAACACTCAACCATATATTATGATATATGTGGGAGATTGTTGGTATTTTTGCTTTCTTTTGGAAACTTTTTAGTCCTACATTGGAAAACCACCATTATGTATATCTCAATATATAGCTTTGCTTGGTATTGGCATATGCACATGGGGAGTGGTGGCCCATGTGGGTTCATTTTTCTATAGGGTTAAGCTTAAGTCACAAGGAACAAACCTTTGTTTTGTCACTCTCTTTGGGAATACTTAGGAGCTAAGCCCCGTAGGGGCTTAGCGACTTAGACTCAGACTCGGACTCAAGGGCGCATAGTGGCACTTTGTTAGCGCACCTTGCACTTAGCATCGGTGCATGGCGCTTTGAGCGCTTATGTAGCGCTCGTCTTTTGCGCAAGTCGCATAAGCGGGTCATGAGTGCACGGCGCATGGTATATGGGCGCATAGTGCATGAGAGCATGGCACATGGCACGTGGTGCATGGGGCATGAGCGCATGGCACATAGCACATGAGCCGAGTCGCAGGCGCATAGGTGGCTATGCTCGCTGCTTGAGTAGGTGCATGCGTGGGTTGGCCTCGCAGGCACGTTCGCGTGCGACGCGTGAGACGCCTTCGCGACGGGTGGCGCGGGCGGCGCATGGGGCTCTGGAACGATGGATTCACAGGATTTGGTAGCACGCATTGTTCTTGCAAGCATGGGTGTTGCTGGACTACACGCATGAGTGTTGTGCCTTCTCTATATATAGAGAGCCCCTCTTCTTCATCAAGAGAGAGTTAGAAAATATTAAGAGTTTCCAGAGCTCCTTAAACCCCCACCTGAGTGCATCATATTGTGAGGTTCCGAGTGTTCCGGAAGGTGACATAGAGCGTTTCAGAAGTTCTTGTTTGAGCTTGTTGTATCCTGGGAGAAGATCGCGTATAGGACGAATCTTGCTTTCAGCACCGGTGGTTTTGATCACCCCAGCAGGAGTTCTCTTCTGATCTTTCTTCTTGTATTTTTTTCTTCTTATTGTAGCATCTGCGAATGTAAAGAGAAGAACATTTTTATTTCTTATTGTAGCTTCTTCTTTTTGCAGTCAGTTTATAATCTGTTCTTGGATGTATGCTTCTTAGGAGTTGTGTGCCACTTTAGAGAAACTCTTTTGTGAATCTCAGTACTTCAACCTCTCTATTGGTTATTGTGATTCGTTGGAATCGAGTTCTTCAAAGGACAAGTGTGGGATGTGGAAAGAGTTGCCTAAAAAAAGAGAAGCCACTAGCCATCATAATTATGGGGTAGTTAACCAGAAAGAAGAAGTTCCTACCTGCAAGCTATATTGTAATGTTCTGCAAGGTTGTCTGTTCTACGAACTAAAAAAATACCATAACATAGCAGTCGAACGCAACGACAGAATCTGTTTGGTCGCTAGTTAGCGGATGTACGACTAACTATCGACGAAATTGTTGATATGGATCGTGCATCCAATGGACGGTGATGAAGATGTCTGTACGATCAGCTGAATCGAGGTCCTCGACTCGGCCGAGCGAGATATGCACAAATGTCTGAGGACTGATGACTGACACACTCTGAGCTCAAGGGACAAATAAGTGACGGACCCGAGGACACCGTTCGTCTCGTGCGAGAGCGGTAAGCGCGAGTGGACAAGGCGACTGGTCCAGTAGGAAGTCCTCGCAATGTGCAAGCGACGGATGGGTACTGGTGTCATACAAGACCCGCTTGTGGGAGAAAGACCCGCTTGTGGGCGAAAGAACCAGCTTGCGGGCGTCCGTGACGATAATGAAGATGCCCGTGCGAACAAGAATTCACATGATTGTCTGAGAAAATATAATGACTGGCACATTCTGAGTCTGGTAGGTGGAAGAAGAAAAAAATCGAACATCCGATATTTCGTCACTTTTTCGTCACTATTGCGTCAAAATTAAAATTGCGAAGGACTACTTCTATCGCTACAAAATGTCATGTATCCCTAACAGAACTTTCTCTACTCATTCAACTCTTTCCTCATTCAACCAAGCCAAAAAAAATTTATTTTTTTTCCAAAATATCTCCCCACCTCCGTCCGAGTGGCATCGGTTCTGATCCCTCTTCTCCTGTCGAGCGGCGCAGCACCCACCCTCCTCTCCGGTCCCTCCTCTCTATTGTCGACGGTGGTGACTCCCCTCCTCTTCTCGACCCGACCATAGGTAATCTCCTCTCCTGTCACCACCCCATTTCCAGAGCCGGATATTTTTTTTTTTTAATTTAGTTAATTGTGGATTATTTATATTTAATTGTATTTATATTTAATTATTGATTGTATTATATTTTTATTGTTTGTTTTAGGATTTTGGCTAGCCTGGACCCATGTCAGACCCTAGTGGACCCATGTCCGACCCAGCCCACACCCCTGTGAGACTTATTTTGGGTTTTAGAATATTTATTATATTTTTAGAAGGTTAGTTGGAGAGATTTGGAACTAGTTTGAGTGCTTTTGGAACCCGAAACCCGAAACCAAGTCACGTAGGGGCGTTTTGGACATTTGCCAACTTGTGGAACCTATATTTTCACATGGCCGGCCCTATTCCCAGCCCCCTCACCCGATCACAGCAGCCCCCATCCCATTTCTTCTTCTTCTTCACTTCTCCTTCTTCTCCACTTCTTCTTTCTTCTTTCTTCCTTCTTCCAAAGTAAGTTTTCTTATTTTTCTTCCTTCCTCTTTCCATTTCTTCTTCTTACTTGAACCCTAACCCTACATTCTTCCCTAACCTAGGTGGGTAGAGCCTAGATTTTGTGTTGGAGCTAGATTTGGGAGCTTGGAAGCTTGATTTGGAGGATTTGGAGCGTTTTGGAGATTTTGGCTTGGGATTCCAACTCCCAAGAGGTAAACCCTAATTTTCTCCCTTGTAATTATTTTTATATAGTGTAATTAATAGTTTAGAACCTTCCTAGACCCTTAGGCGACCCGTGGGAGAAAGTTGGAACTAGTTTGGTTGGGTTTAGAGACTTTAACACTAGGTTTTGTGTCAATTTCGGGTGAAATCCGAATTTGGCCCAATTTTGGGTGATGCCCTAGGTTAGACGGACCTAGGTAGACATTGTCGGATGTCGTGAAGGTGAGAGCGTGTCTCCGTTCGGACACGGGAAGCCGCGTCGCGGAGAAACGGGCGTTTCGGGCGAATTTGGGGCTTTTCGTCATCGCCGATTCTAAGTGCGTGTGCGTTTCCGCCACGGACCTAGAATCGACGCGGTAGCGCATTTTCTAGGATCTAGATATCGTTTAGGACACGTGGGTAAATTTTGGGCCGATTCCGAGTTCGTTTGGTATGCGTTTCAGGAGATTTTCCGAGCCGCGCACCACGTGTTCGTCGAAATGACCGAACGGCCATTTCGACTTGGTTTCCTCGTTTCGGGCTTGTGCGCGCGTTGGGTTAGTATCGGAGAGTGTGTGCTAGAGTTTTCGAGTTATATTTTATATATTTATAGGCGTTGGTGAGTGTCGGGGTCGTTGGGCGTGCGTAGGTGGGGCGTTGTGAGCGTTGTGTGCATCGTTGTGGTAGTGTTGTGCTTGTGTATATGTCTCTATATATATATTTATTTGTGTGTGTGTTCCTATATATATATATATATATATATATATATATATATATATATATTTCTATTTATATATATATATGTGTGGTTATGTGTTTGTGAGTGTGTTAGTGAGTGCTAGTGTATGTGTGTAGGTGAGTGCTTGTGTGAGTGTGTGCTAGTGCGTAGGTGAGTGTGAGTGAGTGCCTATATATATATATATATATGAGTTTGAGTGAGTGTGTATATATGTATATATATTTATATATATGTAGGAGTGTTTGTGTGTGGGGTTGTGTGTTTGTGAGAGTGTGTGTGTGAGAGTGTGTGTGAGGGTGTGTGAGTGTGAGTGTGTGTGAGGGTATATGTATTTATGTTTGAGTGTGTGAGTGTGTATGTGTATATATATATATAGATATATGAGTGTAGTTATATATGTGTGTATATATATATAGATGGTGTTTATATATATATATAGATACGTGTATATAATTATGTGTGTGTGTGTTGATTTGTGTTGAGTGTGTGTGTTAGATGTATATATGTTAGTGTGTATATATATATACCTATAGAGTTATATATATGTATATATATGTTTGTATATATATATAGATATATATATATGTATATGGGTATGTGGTCGTGTGTGTGTGTGTGAGATGAGAGGGGGGGACTGAGAATACAGCAGCAGCTAGGAACTGCAGCTGCAGCGAGCAGCGCACGCAGCAGTAGCCGCTGCAGCAGAACGCGCAGCGAGCAGCAGCAGCCGCGCAGGCGCCGCGGCGCGCGCCGCGGCAGCAGATCACTGCAGCGCTCGCGCTGCAACAGCAGTATGAAGCTGCAGCAGCAGCAGTAGAAGGAGCAGCCATAGCAGCAGGTGCAGCAGCAAGGAGCAGCAGCAGCAGCTCCAGCATGGGCAGCAGCGCCAGCAGTTCAATGCAGCTGGAGCAGCAGGTGTTCGAGCGGGGTAGCTTAGTGCGGGAGTTATAGAGAGATATAGATGGATAAGTAGATAGATATAGATAAATAGATTGATAGATTCATAGATAGGTAGATAATTAATAAGATATTAGATAGATAGTTAGATAGGTAGATATCTAGTACATAGATATCTAGATATCTATATAAATACATAGATTAGATAGATCTATATATAGATACATATGTCTAGATAGTTAGTAAGATAGAAAGATAGTTAGATAAATAGGTTCATAGATAAATAGATTCATAGATAGTTAAAGAGATAGGTAGATAGTTAGACATTTAGATAGATATAATAGATAGTTAGATAGATAGATTAATAAATAGCTAGTTAGATAGTTAGATAGATAACTAGATAGGTAAATATTAGATAGATAGTTAGATATCTAGGTATAGATATATATATTTGAGGGTAAGGTAAGGTAAGATAAGGTATATGTGTGTTGTGAGATATATACGTAGATATATAGGTATATGCCTATATGTATTAGATATATGTATTTTAGCCTAGATTATAGCTAGATATATATGTTTATGCATAGTTAGTTAGCTAGAGGGGTAGTCGGGTTGAGTTTAGAGCGGTATCTCAATACCTTGAGATACCGAGGTATCTCAATACCTTAAGATAACCAAGGTATTGGGTTTCGAGCGGGGTTTTTGAGCATTAGCCTAGGAAATGTCTTGGAGTGATTTTTATATGCTTATGTGTATATATTTACGCGTGCTAGCATAGGTTTTAGAGGGTATAGGCGGGGTGCGTGGCCTAGGTTGAGGTATCGGATACCGAGGGTATCCCGGTATCTCAAGGAGGCGAGTTTGTGAGTTTTCTAGCTTAATGAGCTCGGTTTGACCTAGAATTTCAGGAGCACCCTAGTTTGACCTAGACTTGACCGTAGTTGACTCGGTTGACCGCCAAAGTCAACTTTTGACCTAGTTTTGACCCAGAGTTGACTTTTTGGACCTAGAGTTGACTTTTTGACCCAGATTTCACCGGTTTGACCTGTTTGACCTAGAACGACCCTAGAAGCCTATTTTTAGTTATTTTATATCTGTTTAACTCATTAGAACCCTGTTTAACCTTGCTTTTCGTATTAGGTCCTTGCGACACCGGTTCGGATCGCCAGTTGCTCAGGACGTCAGGCGAGTACATTCTCTGATAGTTTTCATTATCCGATGATTATTATGATTCAGCTTCTAGTATAGTATCATCTGATTATTCTGGCACAACACGGGACACTGACTGGTATTTCTGGATTCATTTACTTGCGACACGTATATTTCATGTTTCTGGCCTCTATTCTGGAATCACTACTGGCATCACCTACAGGCATCACTACAGGCATCATTCATGTTCAGGCTGGACTCATCTTGATTTGCGTGTCGGGTCTTGGATCCACTTGTATTAGTCGGGGCGGGAAAATACTCGAGTAGACATGTAAACATTCCTATCTGGCATCATCAGGAATCACTCCCTCTGGTCTAATCTGGAATGATAGCAGCCGCGCACCCAGTGCGCGGTGAGCCGTACTTACCCCTAGCCGTTTACATGTCGAAACAAGTATTTCAAAGACACCGAGTTCATTCTTTATAGTCTGGACTCTCATGCATTTCTTGACTTGTCTCACTTACATGTTTCTGGACTTGACTCACAACATGTTTTTCATGCTGGACTCACTACACGTTCATGTGCACGGACTTGATCTTAGTTTGGATTTTTGTATCTTACAGTTACTACTATCTTGTTTCTGATATTCCATGCATCTTTACCTTATGCACCAGTGACATATGTATATTTCTTGCTCCATACTTTATTTTATTCTTCTTGCTACTTGCTATAACTGTTTTATAGTTTTTATCAT